>PVKZ01006016.1:25535-42207 GCA_004027375.1 Macroglossus sobrinus | reverse complement strand
CCTCATTCCCTTTCCAGCTCAGGGATGCCAACTTCCGTCCCCCGGCCTGCAGCTCCCAGGGCCTGTCACCTCCCTCCCCACAAGTCTTACAAGCATGTCCACACAGACCACCTGGCCATCTTTTCCTGCGCCTCCTCGTCCAGCTACCCCAACGGGGCTCCCAGCCATGGCTGCTGGTGTCATGGCTGCCTCCAGCCTCCACTCACAGGCCTGCACGTCTGGAACCCTGTAGTCGGCCTCCCAGCCCCTCAGCCTGCTTCCTCCCGTTCTGGCCATGCCATTTGCCCCTGCCCCTGCCCTCCCGCCTCAGGCCTGGGCCAGGGTTACAGCCCACCCTGCCCTGTCCCACCCCTACCCTCTCCCCTGCTCTCTGGCACTTACCCGAGTGACTAGTCTGGTGATTAATCATGCTCCGGCTGCTTGGACCCTTCCCTCTGCTGGCCTGGCCTGGAAGACAGATCCACGGGGCTTTGTTCTGCCCAGGAAGGGGGCCGGGGTGGGGTGGGGAGAGGCTCCTGGGATAACTTAGGGTACGAGGCTCCAGCCACTGCAGCCCTTCCCCCAGCTCAACCGAGGCTCAGCCACCTGGTGACTCATCCTCGGGGCTCCTGGGGGAGCTGAGTGAGGGGTGCCAAGGTCCCATGGGCTGTGTGCCACGAGTTGCCACAGTCCTGGTCCTCAGCGAGCTCCCAGGTTCTCGAAGCCTCTAGACAGACCCAGTCCCCCACGTGGCTGGAGGGACAGGTGCTGCCTGGCAGGGCCACCATCTCAGACGGCTATGATCATTGGTGGTCCATGAGAAACAGTCCCGGTGCCTTGTGAGGCGTGGGACAGGGCCCATCCGAGTAAGGGCTGCTGCGCTAAGCTTGCTGCGGGCTCCCGTGGGGCTAGCCACCAGATGTGTGTCTCTGGGATACAGCCACCAGATGCGCCACCACGTTGGGGTCCCTGCGGAGCCAGCCTTGTGGCATTGATTGAAATGCCCCCATGTCAATTAGGATTTTTTAAAAGAAATGTATAATGATCCCTAATTGGCACCCTCATTAGATGCCAATTAAACACTTAAGCGTTTCTTACGAGTTTAACACATTAATAAGGCAGCTCATTACGTGGTAACGAGATTTATTTCTCGTATTTATTATATTGTTTCACCACTGCTGACAGCAGAGTTATTTTTAAAAAACACGGCTTCTTGCTCATTCCACAGGCCCCTTCGTACAGTCAGCCTTACCGGGGCCTCTCTCCTGAGCCTGGGTCCCCAGTCCCCTGGGTCCTCCCTGGCCTCCTCGGGTCCCGCCTCCCAGATGTGAGTCAAGCAGATGCCTTCTTTCCAAAGGCTGGAAGGACCAGACTCGGAAGGGTGTCAGAGGCCAAGAACCCTGTGAAACTCTGTCCATTAAACCAAATTCTGCATTCCAGGGTCACTGGAGGGACATAGGGATGAGTGCTCCCTTCTTTCAGCCAGTTGGCGGAACCCACCCTGGCGTCAGGCACTGCAAGGGGGGCTGATGCTGTGAGGGCAGGAGCACTGCAGCCAGAGCAAGACAATGAGGTCCTTTGAGACTGCCCCCCAGGGCGGGAGGAGGGTTGCAGGTGGCGGGAACTGTGCTCAGATCGGGGCCTGGGAGAGGCTTGGAAGTATGGAGAATAAGCAGCCCGCAGGAGCAGACCCTCAGAAGCCATGCTGGGGCCTCGTGGTCCGTGGCAAGATCTGGCTTCCAGCCAGAGAACAAAAGGGAACCACAGAGTGTTTCAAACAGGGAGGAATGCGGCCACATCTTTGTTTAGAAAAGTTAAGGCGAGAATGAACTGGGAGGGAACAGGGGAGCAAACACGACCTCCCCCTCCTGCCTGCTGAACTCCTGGGGGACACGCATCGGCCAGACCCTCCACGAGAGGGCAGAGCCAGCGGGGTGCCACCCACCCAGCTCAGCTTGGCGGGACAGGGCAGGGGAGATGGAACTGAGAATTCTGGAGGGTACTAGCAGTGGTCCAGGAGATTCACTTTCCTTCTCTTTAAAAGCACACGTTTGACATCCTCTCTGCGAACGCTGCACCCCGTTCTCACATCGCTGCTGGGGCACTGCCTCGCCCGCGTCTGCTGTAGTAGCAGGATAGTACGGATGGCGGACGCTCCGTGTTCACTCGGCCAGGCTACTTCCACCGACTCCTCTTACACACATCGCACGGCGAACACCTGGGGGCATCCTTTGTGAGCGAGTTTACCCCAGGCGTGTGCGTTCATCTGCAGGATAAATTCCTAGAAGTGGGCAAAGGATGGGTGTGCTTTTAGTGTGGACAGATAATGCCCGGTTGCTTTCATGGAGGTGACACGATTTATACTTGAACAAGCAACGCACGTTTCTGCTTTCCCCAGGCTCACGAGGAATGTGTGTGGAGCTTTCGCCAGCTTCCCCGACCGAAGGTGCACGTCACTAAAGGCACGAGGTTAAGCATAGTGTCAGAAGCTGAGCCTTCCGGATTTCCTTTTGTGCGAGCTACACATAGCTACACGTGAGTGCGACTGTTCACCTTTTCTTTCTAGACGTATAGGAGCCCTTTATATAGTAGGAAACGCGTAGTTTTTCTCTCGGCTTATTTGTCTTTAAACTTTGATTTTTTTTTTTTTCCCATGGAGAGTCAGATTTTTTCTCGTGTGGCTTTTCTGTCTCTCATTATACTGAGGAAAGGCCATATCAGGTTAAACCTATGCAAAAATCCCCTCGTTGTCTTCTGAGAATTTGCTCTTCGTTCCTTAGTCCCTCCAGCTTTGATCCAGCTGGACCCGGTGTGAGTTAGGGATCAAGGTTACATTTTTCTCCACGGATTGGCATGCAATGATTTCAACACTATCTTTCCTTGGAGGTTATTCTTGACCGAATTATTGAGACTTTGGGGCAGTGTATCACTGGGGAAATGACATGTCCTGTGGGCTGGTGGGTGGAGAGGTGCTAACTGTGTCCACAGCGGGACAGGGTGGCAGGGTAGATATGCCCCCCCTCCCCAGAGGGTAGAAAAGGGGAGAGGAAAGCCCATGGGAGGGGCTGCATTGAACATTTCCTTGGGCTCCAGAAACCAGTCGTTTTTGGTATCCAGATTTAACTTTGCCTGCCACACCATAATTCTTTCAGTAGATTTCATGACCTTGACATGACCTTGGCTGCAGGCAGAATGATGGGGAGTCGAGAGGCAGCAGGAAAGGAAATATGTTTCTTCCCGAGGCCCCTCTGCTGGGCAAACTGGCCAAGGCATGAGCAAGCCCCCCATTCTGCGGCGGGGGTGAGGGTATCACCATACATCAGGGGGCTACTAGCTGCGCTCGTGAATAAGACAAGGACGGGAGAGGAAGAGCTCAGCTGGGCTGCGCCCACCTCCCTGCTCCTCATCTCCCCTCCCCCATCCTCCTGCTTTCCTCCAAGCCCCCAATTCTCCCCCTCTTCCTGCCACCAAGAGCCATTAGGTGTGGCCCTGGTGTCTTTCAGGCCCTCAGTCCTCCCTTAGCACAGTGGGACCGAGATAGTCCGTCTCTGATGCCAGATCGCTTTTGAAGTCATTCCGGAAGGTTCTGGCGGGCACTTGATGGCACCTGGGGCGGCTCAGAGTCAAGGAAAGTGAAGGCTCAGATTCCCAGCCAGGATGCTAGTAGGGTGTGTGGGGTGCATACTCTACCCACTTATGCCTCTGTCCCTAAACCAGAAGACTGTTCTTCCCTCCACCTCCTTATGGAAATTAGATCAGCAAGTGCTTTGCCACTTACAGCCGCCAGGTGGCAGCAGTAGAAACCATATTTTCCCTCCTATCCTTTCTTTTTGGAGCTGAGGACTTGACCTCCAAAGAGACCCTGAGGTTGTCTGGCATCCCTGAACTGGCAAGGAGCTGAGAAAAGATGGGGCCACTTCCTCTCCAAGGTACAGGATCCCCTTCCATCTTAGAAGAACGAGGGGCCTATGGCCCTGGGTCTTCTCCCAGCATTATCTCTGCAAGGACTCAGGGGCCATTGCTGGGTGGGAAGAACGGACTAGGGGCGACTGGGGTGGGTCTTAGAGCTTGGCTACCTGAGACGCCCACAGTCACACCACAACCGGGGCTAAGATTCCCAAACGGTGACCAGAGAGGACCCTTCCGGAAGCCCGAGCATGCTGGGAGGGTTGAGGGAGAGAGAAGAGGGAGGGGTAGGTGGGGTGAGGAACCAAGACTGTTAGGTGAGGTCCCACTATCCTTTGCCTGGTCCCCAACCCAGAATCCAGCCCCCAAGTGGCATTAGCGGCTCTGTGGGCTGAACTGAGCCCCAGAGCCACCTCCCCGCCCCGCCCCCCAACCCAGGGAGCACATCTCTGCTCTCCCCAGGGAGGGCAGTGTCCGGGACGGTTTATGAATGCTCCCAGCATCTCATCTCCCCTGCCTTGTCCTCTCCCAGGCGCTGCATCACTCAAGCTGCTCCAGCCTCCCTGTCACCCAGACATCTCTCGTTTACCTCCATCATGTCGAGGATGGAGGTGCCCAGACGTGGTGTCAGCCTCTGCACGCACCCTCTCTGGGCTCTGGTCCCAGGGCCTAACCCAGGCAGGGCTTGAGGAACCTGCTTTTCTAGGTGTGTAGTGTTCTTGGGGTGCTGGTCATCTGGGCCCCCTCTGACAGCCTGGATCCAAAGCCTGAAGCCTTCACATGGGCTGCCCATGGCCCTGGCAGCCGTCCACTGGTTCCTGATCCATGCACAGGTCCTGCCCTACACTGAGCTGAAGAGCATGGGGGCCTGGGCACTCATGGACCAGCAGGGAAAGCCGCTGGGCCCCTGGCCCCTGTGGAGGATTTGGGCTCCCAGTCCCTGGAGGGGACACATTATAAACAGATGAACCAATGACCAAGGCTCTGAAGGAAAAGAACTAGGATGCTATGGACATAAAAACTGAAAGGCGACAGCTTCAGAGGAGTGACCAAAGAGGGGAGGGTGCCTGAAGCACCGGGCTGTCACCTGACTGTCAAACCTGACTGTCGAGAGTTGCTAGCCATGTAGGCACCTGGGGCAGGAGGGTTCCAGATGGTGGCGGGGGGGGGGGGAGCAGACAGCAAACGCAAAGGTCCAGAGGCTTCTAAAAGAAACAGCCAGGAGGTCAGTGTGACAGGAGGATGGTGACATGGGCAAGGACGGTGACATGGGCAAGGACGGTGACATGAGCAAGGAGGGTGGCATGGGCAAGGAGACGTGAGGGCAGAAGGGAGGGTCTGGCCACCTTGGGTGGAAAGGGGTTTCTACTAGGCCAGAAAAGATACCAGGGACAGGTGTAGAAATGAATGAATGAATGAACGAAGGAATGAGGCCTGGCACCAAGCCCCTCCAGCAGCCCAGCCCTCGCCCCGAGGTCTTTGTGAGGAGGTTCTTGGTCCACTTGACAAATATACCTGGGAAAACTTTCCACTTCCTGCCTGATGGGGACTCGGCCCCCTGGAAAGCTGAGGACCCAGCTTCCACACCTGCGACAGGATTGGGCCAGCCCGTCCCAAACCCTATACTCAGCCTCTGTGGCGGTGGCCTGGACAGACTCTGGACAGCCAGGCCCCTGCCAGCTGGGCAGACCTACTGCAGGAAGCCTCCCTGACTTCTCGGCCCAGCCCTGGGTCCTCCATCAAGTGCAAGGCCACCTACCCTGTCCTGACCCGCCAGCCCCCAGCAGGGACCGTTTACATTGACCAGCTGCTCCCAGCAGCCAAGCAGCCCTCAGCCAATAGGCCCCGTCCCTCCCCCACGGGGCCGATGCTGGACAGCCCTTCTCTGACTCTCAGGCTCATCAGCTGGACTCCCCCAGGGAGCAGGCCACCTCAGGCAGGTCCCTGCACAGTTCCAAAGGGGATCCTCCCCACCAAGCCTCCCCCAGAAACCCAGCCTCAAACGGCTCCGGGTGCATCCACCCCAGATGTCTGTGAGTGCCCATCACATGCCCACATGTGCTGGGCGCTGAGCTCAGCATGACGAGCAAGGCCGGGGTCCTACAGAGCTGCGTTCCCTTGGCCAGGAGGGACTCGGTGCCCAGCCCCAGCCCCATGGCCAGTGCAGACTCAGGCAGCCTCAGACCTGGGCTCCTCCAGCCTGCGGCCCAGGACGGGGGACTCCACAAGGGACTGGCCTCGTCTTGCCTCGTGGGGTGAGGACAGCGATGTCCTCAGAACTAGTCCTGAGAATGACAGTATGCCTGCCACTTGGGACTCTTCCCTTACCTGGCACTGGGCCCCAGCCAGGCTGGTACGGACATGTCTTCACCTGTTCTAGGGGACGGGCCACAGGCACCAAGCAGAATGTGGGAATCCCGGAGCACTGTGTGGCCGTGAGTGTGTGAGGACACAGCTGTATAGGACACGTGTGAAGGGTAACCAAACTCCTACAGGGCAGGGGCTGTCTTTGTGGCCTCCATGGGTGGCACGCACGGCTACCAGGTTGTGAGTGTGCCAGGCTGGCATTTGGGGGATGGGCCAGGGCTATGACTTGTCTTCTTTGATTAGGGGAGAGCCCTGAGCCCAAGGGGTCTTCCACACTGCCCTGTCCCTCCCGGCCCTGCTGAGACAGTTCACTGGGCAGCTGAGGGGGACTGGGGCTGGGGGCCTTTCTCTTCACTTCCCAAGGGCACAAGGTCCCCAAAGTGGGATCTGTCTTCTGTCTCCTCCCTCCTCATTAGGGCAGTTTCCACCCACAGGCCCAGGACAGGCCCTCGGAGGCCCTAATCCCTGCGCTGCCATCAGCTGCCTGCCTTTCTTCCCAACCTTATCTGTCTCCTGCAGCCACGGCTGACTCCCCTGTGGCCAGCCTCCTCCTCCCTCCAGCCTCTCTGCAGGTCAGGCTGGTGTGTCCTCCTCCCCTCCCCTCCCCTCCCTTCACCTTCCTCCTCCTTCCCTCTGTCCTCCCCTCCCTTCCCCTGCCCCTCCTCCCTCTCTTCCCCCTCCCTTCTCCCACTGCCTTCCTCACCTTCCTCCCCTCCCTTGTTTCCCTTCCCCTCCTTCTTCCTGTCCCTCCACACCCCACCATGCCCTCCTTTAGGAAGAGAAGAAAGTCGGGGGGCTGTAGACAGTGGCCGCCATGCTCCCTCATTCAAGGTCGGCCCTCGAGAGAGAGGCCCCTGGGCTGTTTTACGGTGGAGATAGGAGGGCCTAGCAATGAGCATCACCCCAGGTGAGCTGTGAGCTGTGGCCTGGAGGGGCTTGCATGCCACCCCCAGCGGCCTGCTGTGCCCCCTGCCATCTGGAGCCCAGGTCTCCAGAACCCTCCGGGGGAAGTTTGGTCTTCTGGTCTGGAAGGAGTCCCACCCATGGGGCGGAGCTTGGGGCCACCATGCATTTTTCTTTCTGGGCCTCAGACTCAGTTTCCCCTCCGGTATGTTGTCAGGTGTGGGGTGTCAGCCAACCCAGCTGATGACCTCACCCAGGGGCGATTCCTGCCTGTGAGATCCCTGCCCAGTCACTTGAACTCTCCAAGTCTCACTTTCCCCATCTGTACAATGGGGACAGGAGGCCCACCTCTGCCACGGGCCGTGGGAAGGCACCAGCTGTCCTGCTCACGGACACTGCCCGGGGAGGCGGGACCAGAGGGGATCACAGCTGAATGTAGCAAGATGAACCCACATTGGTGGTGAGTAAAAAGGACAGTGATGCCCTCACTGCCCTGCTTTGCCCCTGGCTCCTGCCTGGCCCAGGGAAGACAGGCAACTGGGATTCACCCCGACCTTGAAATACAGCCAAGCGATGCCGCAAAGGGTCACACAGGCCCAGTGACTTGGGAAGTGTGTGCCCCGCGCAACTCTCCCCTTTTCTGTGAAAGGAGAGAGGAGTGAAGGACTAGGATGACGATAAGGACCACATGCAACAGGTGTGAAAGCTCCACACGCACAGGTGCTCGGTGCTGCCTCCTCTGGGGGTGTCCTCCCTGCCACATCCCCCGTCCTCCTTCCCCAGGGTTGAGGAGCAGCTCAGGGCAGGTCAGAGTCTGGAGCTGCCCAGGACAGGGCCGTGAGAAGAGGGATGCCTGTAGAGGGCAGCTCGGAGTGTCCGCCCTGGGGCTCCCCCAGAGTGACGGACACCTCCACAGACATACAGGCAGATAGACAGACAGAGATGGAGAGGCTCCCCTCCTGTGCTCAGCCCCGGGGTGTCCAGGGATGCCTGACGAGGTGTGGCTGGAGCCGACTGCTGAGGCTCCATCGTGGACGCCCTGAATGCCAGGCCCAGGGGAGACGGCAATGACAGCTGCTGGCTGCAGCCAGAAGCACAGTAAGCTGGCATGGGCGTGAGTGGGACACGATGGCATGTGTGGACACACAGACACACACACAGCTGGCCGTGTGGGATGTCGGGGCACGGCTGCGTGCACGTGTCTATACACATGGAAACTCAGCAAGGTGTGCTTGTGCGCCCATGAACGCGTGTGCAGGTAGGTGGGTGTGCACACTCATTTCCTGCCGCCCTGGCCTCTCCGGGAAGCACCCCTACACTGCTGTGCCCCCGGGTAAACCCTGAGACATCCCAGCTGTCCCCCGCCACCCCCTCAGCCCCCTCTGCCACAAAGGCGATGGGCATGTCAGACGATTAAACGGCAGGTCGATCTGACTTAGAGGGAGTCAGCCATGCTCCGCTGAGGGCGACAGGGTGGCAGAAAGCCGAGGCTACCCTAGAGGGAATGGCAGCTGGCAGGGCATGGCCGCCAGAGACAGTGTGGGTGCAGCCGGGCAGGGGAGCCGGAGCTGACGGCAGAGGAGGGGATTTCTGGCCAAGGTCACTGACCACGGGGACCAGGACCAGATGGGGCAGTAGCGGAGGGAGTGCGAAGGATAGAGAAGGGACACGAGGCAGGCTGGCGAGCAGTGTCCTCTCAGCTCCCAGGGGTCCTCTCCCGGCAGGACGGGGACAGCAGTCAGGGTGCAGACACATACCCCAGCTTCCAGGGCGCCCCCTGACCTATTCCGTTGGCCTCTCGGGTCTTGGGCTCTGCCAAGGGTGCCCTGGGAGGTCTTTCTGAATGACGACATTTGCATATAAGAGAACTGGCCCCATGTGTGAAAGTTCTTATCACTAGAAAGCCATTCATTCATTCATTCATTCATTCATTCTGTGACAGGCATCAGCACCCACGAAGCACCAGGCTCAGGGTTTGGCGCAGGTATGAGTGGGAGTCATCCCCTGTCTACCCTTGAGGGGGCAGAGTGCTGTGGGGGGACAGAGCATACACGAATAAACACGCTACAACAGGGGGAGACAGGGACAGAGGAGTCTGGCTCCAAGGAGGGGCACAGAAGGTGCCCCAGAGTTGGGACCCCTGAGCTAAGGCTGAGGATCAGTAAAAGGAGTGGGCATGTGTTGGGGGAGACAGGGGAGGCACTCAGGCACTGGGGTGGCAGGGGCACGGGCACACAGCTGACAGGAACGCCCTCCAGAGGGGGTACCTTGTGTATCATAGGGCTGAGTGACAGGGCCAGGCACGTGGTTGGGGTGGAGCAGTCAGCGGGGTGGGAGCAGAAGGGCCTGGGGCCCAGGGAGGCGCTTCGGCTGGTCCTGAGGGCGACAGGAGCCAGGGCTGGTTTTGAGCAGAGGAGAGGCGGGAAGACCCCTCTGGAACCTGCATCGTCCAGGCCAGATTGTTGGTCTCTTCAGGGGCTTTCGGGGAGAGGGTGGGCGGTACATCTGGGGACAGACCCTGACCTTGTCATGGACCCGCAGGGTTCCAGGCCTCTGGGGACACCCAGGGGGGTATCCCATGAGGTGGCAGGAGGCAGAGGTCAGGGACCCAGCCAGGAACGGAGGACGATGGGGGGTTGGGAGAGGCAGGCCACCTCACCCACGGTGTGATCTGCTCAATGGGTCCTTTGCTGGCCTTGGCCTGAGTCATTTCCAGGGCCTGGAAGAGTTTCAGCCGGAGGTGAGACGGGGACAGAACGGGGATGAGAAGCGTGGAGGAGACTGTGGAAACCCAGGCTGGGCATCGGTCCATGAACCGGGTCCCTCCCCAGCCCTCTGCCCCAAATGGAGCAGAGGAGTCCGTCGGTGGGGTTTACTGAGCCCGCTTCTCCACCTCCGCTGCTGTGCCAGGAAGGGCTGGGGACAGGAGACACAGGGCCAGTCGGGAGGGGCCCGGAAACTACAAGGGGCGCGAATGGAGGCTCAGGGGGTGAGGGAGCTCAGGTGGAGGCACTGTGCCCTCCCAGGCCGTGTGGCAAGAGCTGCCAAGGTGCAGGGGGCCATGCTAATACTACCAGGGGACCAACGAGACAGGAGGGGATGGGTCAGCCTGATGCCAGGACCCAAGAGACACCAGGAGGTTAAGACAGGACCCAGACCCTCCGCTGAGGCCTTGGTCTCTCTCTCTCCCCTGTGAGATGGGGGCGCCCCTGGGCCTCCTCGGGGGAGGAGAAGCAGACCCAAGCCCCACTCTGAATTAAAGCTCCCCCCACCCACCCCCCACTCCGGCCCCACCCAGTGGCTAAAAATAAAAGCAACCATAATTTCCCTAAATGAAACCTCCACTTAAACACTTAAAAAGCAATAAAAACTCAATTTTCTTTCTCTCAATTATTTTACTTATTTCATTTTCCAAAAGGTTCACCCTGTTATGAAGATGTATTTTTCCCCATCAGCGGCGCCGTTCTCCGCCATTACTCAAACTGACTCAGCCTCCCTCTGCCAGGAGGCTCGCCTGGTCTCCGCGGCAACCAGGTGCCCTGGAGGACTGTGACTTCGCCGCCAGTGGGGACACTGGGGGGCCCAGTATCTGCCCCCCTCTAGCTCGTGCCTTTGTTTCCCCGCCTCCCGGCCCCGCACCCAGCCTCCCCGCCTCCCGGCCTCCCCCACCCCCCCCTCCGCCCCCCAGCGCATGCCCCCTCCTCCTGGCTGCTCCCCTGAGGCCTCTCTGGGGCGTCTGGACGAAGATCGAGTCTCAGGGCCCTTAGACAGCGCGACGCGGGTTCGGGGCCGAGGTGGGGGGGCCAGGCCCAGCGCCTCACTTCATCACGCAGTCCTGACACTGTAAAAACTCGGTTTCCCGGTGTCATTAGTGCTTTGTGATCAGCTCCATTTGTACCGTGCCCGCCCTGTTGCTTCATCTCCGCTAATTGTTTTTACTCACTCCTTCCATTTTTAAACGGCTGTCTTGTTGGCTTTTAATTTTTAATTATTGCTGCCTCCCCTACCTTCCTAATTGGTCCAGGCCCTGCTGAGGCTCCCCGTGCGGTGGCTGCCGCTGGCTCCCTCAGAGTGGCTGAGACTTGCCCACCTCCTGTCCCAGACGGCCCTGGATGGTCACAGCCTCGCTCCAGAGGCCACCTGGCTCCTGGTTCAGTGAAGGCGCCATGATCCGGGCCCACCCTCCAAACACACGGTGGGCACCCACTGTACCGGGCTGTGGGTGCGCTGGTCCTTGGGAGATTTCAATGACCCGACTCACCCGGGCCTCCTTTGTCCTGTTGTGGGGGGCTGCCTGTGGTCTGCAGGGCTGTGGAGGGGACACAACCACCTCCTCTCCCACTGCTCAGCCCCTCACCCCCTGGTCCGTCTTTCCTCGTGTCCCTGGGCCAGGAGGGGAAGACACTTATTGGGCAGCTACGTGGTGCCAGGCACAATGACAGGCAAGCCCATACTCACTCCCGAAACCCACCTGCTCAGAAGGAGCTATTACAATCCTGCTTTTTTGCAGAAGCACAGCCTGAGGCTCAGAGAGGGTCAGAGACCACCCCTTGCCACATTACCCCCTGTCCCCTGGGAATCAGAGGCTCCTCCCTGTCCTGCCAGAGCTGCTTCCTGGCGAGGACGGGCCTCCCCAGTCTGAGAAGTAGCTCCACTCCAGCCGCTTCTGGGGAGAAGGCAGTATGGGGCGGAGGGATCTGTAGTTAGAGCCCCTGGATGAGGGTCCTTACCTGTCACTCACCCTCCTCCATGCCAAGCCCCGCCCCCCACAGGGCCTGGCTCCACGCAGCAGGTGTTCTGACACCTTTGGTGAATGAGTCCGTGAAGGAAAAAAGGAAGCATGTCCCAGCTCCATTCAGCCGCTATCAATCGCAGCCCCAGGCACTAACGGGCCCTCACCTACAAGCACCTGGCTTCAAAGGCTCTGGAGGAGGTGAGGGACTGCGAATGGAACTGCAGGCGGAGAAGTGTTGGGAGACAGGGGAACAGGTGGCCTTCCTGGTGCGGCTCACCCACCCGCCAGCCCTGGCAGCAGCCCCAGACGGCTCAGGCTCCTAGGCAGGCTCTGTTCACTCCTTCTTGTTGTCCCAGACGTTGGTATACGGCAGGCAGGGAGCAGCCTTGCCCGGGGCGGCTGGGGTCACCGCCCCAGCCCAGGGCAACGCCACCAGGACAGACGCACATGCGCGGAGCAGCCGCAGGCCCCGCTAGCAGCTACCTCCGGCGCCCCCAGCCGCCTGCGTCCCGAACGCGGGAGCAAAGCAAACAAAGACGTATTGGTTTCTGCTCTATTAGAGGCACAGGAGGGGGGAAATCAATGTTTAGTAAATGGGAAAAGAGAAAATCGTTCAGGAAAGACAGTCTATTTCCAAGCCGGAGAAGGGTTCGTAAACAGCACAGGCCATTGCGGAGGAAGCATCGCGGGCCATAAACTTCCGAGAGGAGGAGAGAGGAGGAGAGAGGAGGCGAGAGGAGGAGAGAGGAGGCGTGCTCCCTGAGCGCTCCCTGAGCGCGCCCCGCGCGGGCGCTAATGGGAGCCCGCGCCCTGACGGCCAGGCAGGCGCTTCCCAGATTCAGGGTTCCGAAAGGTTCAGGGTTCTTTTAACGCCACGCCCAGGCGCCTAGAGTTGGCCATGCTGCTCCCCCTTAATCCCTTCCATAGATCCCCATTGCCTGCCTTGCATCTGAGCCCCCTCCCTGGCCTGCAGGGGCCTGTGTGGTGGGGCCCGGTGGATCCTCTAGCCTCTCTTGGGTGTCCCTCCTCATGGCTCCAGCCACCTTACTGCCTGGGAGCTGGCTGTGCCCAAGAGGGTCAGGGCTGGCCTCCTGGAGGAAGGGAGTTTGAACTGGCCTTGACTCCCTGGGGGAGTTCCAGGGATTAAGAAGGGAAGGCGTGGTGAGCTGGGGGCAGAGAAGAGTTTATGCAAAGGCCAGAGGTACTTGGGAAGTGTCACAGGCTCTTCGGGGAACTGTGTTTCAGATGGGGTGGTTGAGGAAGAGGGAGAGGCTGGGATGGAGGAGTGGAGTTGAATTGGGGGCTGGCACCCTGGTCCACCTGCACTGGTCCCAAAAGACCCAGAAAAGAAATAGCATCAGAAAGGGACTGTTAGAAGCCTGGGAGGCCACAGATGGGAGGCTGAAGACAGGGTAACTCTTGCTCTGGCCCCCTGGGCTACTGGACTGTCAGAACCCACCTCTCTGGATGTCCGGGACACTGTATCCCCCCCTCCCCCAATTACCCCCCACCCTGTGGCTGGCGTTCCATTGTTCCAGAGAGCGGGCACATGGGACAGAGCCTCTGTCCTCTCCATTCATCAAGGCCTGGCTGGCCGCTCCGGGAAGTATTGAATGTTAGCTTAAGATGGATGGCATGACTAGAGTCTCCTTTACAAATGAATTATGTTCTATTTATCGTCTGTGCATGAGTGTGTGTGTGTGTGTGCACACACATGTGAGTACCAGGTGGCTGTGTGGATACGAGGGGCGCGCTCCCACAGGTAGGTACGCGTGTGTAGGAGTCTGTGTGTGGAGAGGAAGTGGTAGCAACTCTTTCAAGAAGTTCAGTGGAGAAGGAAAGATCCTCAAGGAGGGGGCCAGGGAAGGGATGCCGGGAAGGGCTGCAGCTTCGTCATGGTCGTTGCTGTTACTATTCTATGGGTATGGGACCCTGTTCCCTGCAGGAAGTGCCTTCCAGGTGAGTCTTTCCACTTCTCGAGAGCATGTGAGGTTGTGAGATATCAGTTCTGTCATCATCCCCATTTGCTGAGGGAATGAAGACTCAGAGAGGGGAAGGCATCAGCCTAAAGTCACAGAGCGGGATCCTGGAGCTGGGACTCCAGGGCATCCCTGGGACCGAGATGATTTTTCTGAGAGAAAGCTTGAGGTAGGGAAGGGGGCAGGGGTTGAGGGACTTGGGGGCTGCAGCATTCCAGGTCAGAGCACTGAGATCTTGATTGCTCTGGGCAGGAAAAAAGGCTGAAGAGAGGATGAATGGCCCAGGTGAATGGCCCGGAACAGAGGCCTGTCCTCGAAGGAGCCGGGAAAATCATCTGGACCCCTAACACCTCCCCGGAACTTTGCAGCCCCACCTCCCACCCAAGATGTCCACTTCCATTCCACCCTTCCCAGCCCCTGCTTTCCCATCTGTACAACAGGGGTCTGGGCTGGGTTAGGGGAGTGGAGGACTCTGACCTTCCAGAGCTCTGTGGCAGACAAAAGCACAATTATTATATGGGTACACGTTTTTGTGGGGGAGCATATGCATGCTCAAAGGGAAGCACATGTGCAAAATGGGGTCCAAAGGAATGTAGACACATGGGTGGGGGCAGTGTGTTCATACAGGGAAGGGAGCCTCCTGAGGGTCTACTAGGTCAACTTAGCCTGGGGTGAGAGGGGGAGTGAGCAGCAAATTGGGGTAGGCCAGGCCCATGCCTGGGTCCAGGGATGGGGATCAGGATAGGGCCTGGGGGCAGGAAGAGCAGGCAGAGGAGGCCCTTGGATCATAGGACTTGAATTTCCAGCCACCATAGCCCATTGTCATCCCTGCACCCACTCTGGCCCCACCGCTCCGGGCAGGCACAAAGAAAACAATTTTGTTCCAGCTAAGGACGAGCAGGAGATGGAGACTATGATAAGGGAGCTTCAAGGTGAAATCAGCCAGCCTGGCCCTTGGGCTGGGCAGGGGAGGGGTTCAGAGCAGGGCTGAGGTTCACAGGAGAGGACGTGAAGGGGCTCTGGGGTGAGGGAGCCTGAGGAAGGAGAGAGGAGGGGAAAGACTGCCCTAGGGGCCGAGCTACAGGGAGGGGAAGACAGGCTCAAGGACACCAGAGGATGGACAGGCCGAGGAGAGGGCACTGAGGAGGGGGCTTTTAGGCCCAATCTTTATGGAGACCTTGAGGAGTCACCCACCCCGAACACTCCCCGAGTCCTGGGGTTGATCCAGTGTAGGTATCCAGGGCCCCTGAACTCAAGTGGCAAGAAGGGCTCTGGGCCAGGCTTTGGCCTTGAGCGCCAATGGAGAATCAACTTGGCCAGCCTCAAGGCTACTGAGCAGGAAGGTGGGTAGGGAAATTCCTGGCACCAAAGGCTGCTCTCCTCCTCACTTCAGGCAGGCATCCTTCATCCTAGATGCCTGGTGTCAGGTGGGCACCTGCACTGAAGGAGGCGATTTCAAGCAGGGGCCCAGGCCACAGCACACCTGGGCCTTCTTGCTAATGGGGGAGCAGGTGCTAGAGTGTAGGCCGTGCCAGGGCCCTTCCAGCCGACCTGCTCCATTGTCCCACCTGCCACACTTTGAGGTCAAACAGGACCAGGCAGTAGACTTGGGAAGTGGAAGAAGCTAGATGAGTGAGGCTGGGGACAGGTGAGGGAGAGAGGAGAGGTTCAGGCAGGGGCCCTAACGATAAGATGTCTCACCCCCAAGAACCCCTCCTCCATCTCTGGCAGGAGCCAGCTTAGGCTTTTTCCAGCTGTCCAGCACTTGTGGCGGCAAGTTCATCTGTCCTTTATGGCAAACACCCCATAGATGCCCCTGCTGCAGCCCCCTTCATAACAGGAAAGGGAGTCTGGCAGGGAGCTTTGCTGGAACCTTCTCATTCCGTGGTGAGTGAGCGAAGGACCCAGAGGCTCTTCCTGGCAGTGAGATTCCTTTCAGTGCATTTCACTCATTGAAGAAACAAATGGGTCCCCCAGCCTGAAGCACATGATCCTCTAGAAAAATAGCTGCGGCTTCAGAATTGTCATGATCTCATCAAGGGGGGCCCTGGAGGCTCAGGCAGTCTGTGGGGTGGGAGGGAGCACTTTCTGCTCCTCCAGTCCTTATGAGCCGGTCCTTCCAGGGGATTCTGCCTGTCCCTTTGGGTCTGACAATCCAATGCTCTGAGCGTCCTCCCCGCTCCAGCCCAACCAAACAGGCCTAGGGGTGCAGGCATACAGAGTACCTGGCCTCAAGGTGTTATAGGTCTGGGATCTGTATCAGACCCCAATGGGAAATGCCACCTGCTGTGGGAACATCATTATGGACATAGCCAATGTACCAGGCAGTCAGGGGCTCTGTCTGTCCACAGTTCCTGCCCTTGCTGGGGCAGGCTTGAGATATATCCCTGTCTTTCTCAGTAGGAGAGGAGAGGAAGAGGATAAGGAGGGACAGAAAGAGGACGGTTTGTGGGAAGGGAACTGGGAACTGCATGAACAAACTGGGCTCTATGTGTGCCTCCCTCCAGGCCCCAGACTCAGGCAGAGCGGGAGAGGCCTGAGATTCTTCCTGGGCTGGGAGCGCGGGATGGGCTGTAGCCCTCTTACCCAGTGGGTGGATCTCAGCACCACGGAGAGCTCCCACGACATCACCATGGATCTCAGCACCACGGAGAGCTCCCACGACCTCACCATGGATCTCAGCACCACGGAGAGCTCCCACGACCTCACCATGGATCTCAGCACCACGGAGAGCTCCCACGACCTCACCATGGATCTCAGCACCACGGAGAGCTCCCACGACCTCACCATGGATCTCAGCACC
>PVKZ01006016.1:0-25435 GCA_004027375.1 Macroglossus sobrinus | reverse complement strand
CAGGGGCCAGCTGCCCCAATGCCTGAGAGCCAGTGCCTGGGGTTCCTCCTGGTGAGTCTCAGGGGTCTATTGTCTCCCCAGTGAGTAGTGTGTACCGTTTTGTTTGTGTCACCTCCACACTGGCCTGGACAGGCCAGGAGCTTAGGACCGGCATGTTTGTTGACCAACTGAATCGTGGTCTCCCTGCGACCTCCGCCACATCCCAGGCTGCTCTCCAGGCCTGACGACCATCTTCCCACATGCTCCTTCTTCCCAAAGTTTTAATTTAACCAAGCTATCCTTTCTTCTCCCTGAAGAATCAATATTTTCTCTATCTTTTGACACTTATTTTATTTTATTTTTACATGCGGCCTCCCAAAGGCTGTAATTTATGGCTAATACCATGCAATCAGAGACAATGGCTGGGTGTCTGTGAGTGGGAGCAGGCAGGCTCCCTGCCAGGTGCCCCCCAGCTTCCCCTCCACCACCCATTCACAGAGGTGTCCATGGAGGTGAGACCTCTGCGTGCAAGGTCACAGGGAGCCTGGGAGAGACATGAGCCATGACCTCAGCCATTATCTATAGGGCACAAGGGATGGGCCGCCAGCTGCAACAGCACAGGGGTGAGGGGCTTCTGTGGGGGGCTGATCTGAGTAGAGGAGCAGGCAGGGTGCTAAAGGGCACCCTACTAGGCCAGTCTCAACTGCAGAGAGCCCCCCCAAAACTGAGGTGCCAGAGCGATGCCTCTCTCTGCCAGCCTATACCTCTTCCCTCCCACCCCTCCTCTGCCTGCTGAGCTGTGCCCGCATGGCTCCCGCACTGTAATCTACGGTGCTGTTACTGTGTCAGTGATTTAAATCCTCTGATGGAGCTGGTGACAGCTTAAATGGCTGCCATCCCCTCCCTGTACCCCGCCCCGGGCCCCAATGAGGCTTCATAGTAAGAAGGAGGGTTTGCTGAGGTGGGATTCAGACAGTATTTGCCAAGCTCGAGTGTGGCCAGGCTGCTGTTCCTCACCCCTCTGGAGGGGAGGGAGCAAAGTGTGCCCTCTCCTTCCCCTCACCAGTGATCAAGGAGAGCAGATAAAGCCCGCCATAAATTCCAAGGAAATGGAATGTCTGGAACATGCTCAATTCCACCTGCTGGCAGGTGAGAGGCACAGGGAGAGGGAAGGGTGCCCAGTGCCTAGCAGTCCTTTTCTTGGGCCTTGTCACCTGTGACGGGCCTGGAATCTAACCCTGTGTGGTAGGCCCAGCTCCCACCTCACCAGTCGCTCCCAATTATGCTGAGTTTAAACTCTGGCCCTGTCTCTGGGTTCTCCTTCCCATCCTGGAATCTCCCCTCCATTCAGATATTTGATCCCCAGTTCCATCTCTGTTCAGCTGCTTTTGGGTGGGGGACACTATACAGATGGGGAAAACTGAGGCACATAGAGGCAGAGCTGGCAAAGACCACCCAGCAGTCAGTAGCAAGGAGCTGTCTCTCTCTCTGGCAGCAGATCCAGAGCCAGGCACTGGGACAGGGTAGGGGACAGAGCTGAGAGATCCTGCTGCTAGATGGATTTTTTCCACACTGATCAAAAGAACCTATAAGGCCCAGCATTTCTGGTCCTCTGGCTCTGGGGTCCCAGGTCCTCCAAATACAGCCCCAGAAGGGGGACAGGAAGAGGAGGCAGGAGGCCCACCCAGTTCAGGCTGGGTCAGGGTGGACCTCATGTGGAGAGAGGACATGAGGTCTCAGCTCTGCTGGTGGATGTCAGGGACGAGACTTGGCCTTCTGGAGCTCATGCCTCATGGGGGCAGGTGAGGCCCTCACTGGGCACTATGTGATGAGCGGAAGCAGTCCAGGGGCCATGGGAACACCCGCCCCATTCAGAGCTGAGGTGTCCCCGGGAGTGGGGAGGTATTCCAGACAGAGGGGTCAACAAGTGTGAAGTAGCCCCTGAGGGAGGAGCCAGGGTTTTGCCTGGATGGCAGAGGAGCAGAGCTGTGATAGTTCCAGACCAGGAAGGACAGACACAGATCTTGTAACCTCCCTAGCCCTGTGTGAGGAGACAGGCAGCAGCATCTCCTTCCTCCAGGACTGTAAACCGAGATGCAGCAAGGTTAACTGACTGGCCCAAGGTCAACAGTTTGCATGTGGTTGAGCCATGACTGGAATCCAGGTGCTCTTGCTGCCCCTCAGCTCCCTCCCCAGCTGGGACTCAGGCTAAGCTGGGCTGGTAGCTTGCCAGCCTCTAAACCCCTGCAAATCCCTCCTGGGAGTAGGAAGTGTCAGAGGAGTAATTAAATGATTGAGTGAGCAGGGTCAGCGACTGGAACAAGGCACCCGGCCACACCAGGTGTCCTTCCAAGTAGCCGTATGTCTCCAGCTGGGGGCTCTGTGAGCCTCTGGTGGCAGGGGGGGGGGTCCTCTCTCCCTGCCAGGAATGGGAGTCAGGTGAACTCCCCTTCTCTCTGTGCAGGACACTAGAAAGTGGGCTCAGGGCTCAGGATGCCCAAGTGTTCCCAGAGGGACCGTTTACTGCCACTGTCTGTCCTACGGAGCTTGCAGTCTGGAGGGGCAGAGAGACTCTGGATGGCCAGAAAGGCATACAGTGGGGTTGCAGGGACTAACTGCCCAGGGTCCCAGTTCCCCTCGAGCAGCCCCCTTGGATAGAGCTGGGCCCAGGAGAGAGACAAACCCGGGGTCTCTTCCAACCTGAATAGCCCCCACCCCATTGCCGACTACCACCCCCAGATCCACAACCCTGACTCAGTGGCTTAGCCTAGCTCTTCACATCTCCTACCTCAACCTCCTTAATGACTTTTTAATAAATTGAAAAATTGTTTCAATACCAAATGCGATTCCGGGACATTGTTCGTGACTGTATTGAGCTTAAGTCAAACGTTTTGCATTAAATCCGACTGATTAATAATTACAAGGAGCAAGTCTGTCTTTACTGTAATGTGTTTAGGAAAACTGATGGATTTAATTTTTTTATCGGCCAAAGTAAGAAAATGTAATCTTTCTGAAAGTATCTAATACAACAATGCACCATAATTAGTTTCTCTGGAAACAGGCATAATGGAATAGAATAATAAATCACTTCTCCTTTCGTCCCTTTCCTCTGATGGAGAGAGATTTCCCCTCCGTGGGGCCAGGAATAGGACAGGGAACAGAAATGGGGGACTGAGGTAGCTATGGCTGTGCAGCTCTGGCTCCTCTCTGCTGAGTAAGTGGTCCTTGGCCCTGCCTCACCCTCTGAGGGGCTTGGGGCTTGGGGCACAGGTCCTCCACTCCCAGGCCAGAAACTGGGTGTCTCTCAGGAGCTGGGACCCAGGTTCCAGAGTGAGGGTGGTGGCTCTGACCCACTCCCACCTCCTTTAGACAGAGCTCCGTCCCCCTGCTTTGCAGGTTCGGGGTCCTATCCCCACTCCTGGGCATTCCCGCCTAACAGCCTCCACACTCCTCATGCCCTGCACCTCCAATCTGGGCCAGCACCCCCGGTGTGGACTGTCCTCATCAGAAGCTCCCCTGGACCCCAAGGGCTTCCCTGAGCAGCTGCCCCTGCCTCAGGCTCGCAATCAGTAATGACAAGATAATTGTTTGTTTTATTGATCATGACCAGCCTTCTGTAGCCCAGTGATGGACGATGTGGGAATAGTCACATTTGCCCTGGCCCAGGTACCCCAGCACCAGGAGGATCAGATGTGGCCTCCTCTGGATGCAGACCCTGCCCATTCTGCCACCTCACTGTCCCCCTCTGGCCCTGGCCCAGGATGGCTAAGCAAAATGAGCACTAAATTAGAAATCCTGAGTCCCAGAATTCCAGAGCCCCATGCCACCCCTTCTCCCATCTCTAGTTTCAGATTTCCCCCGGAGGACCAGGCTGCAGGTTAGCAGTTTGGAGGATCAGTGTATAACTGGGGTGCCCAGATGGTGCCCCATAAATGCTCACACAGGCAATGAGGCTTGCAGCCCAGAACCAGCCAGCCCACTGGTCACCCAGAGCCACTGGCGGCTTCTCTGGCCACCTCCCTCATCATTCTCCTCGGTCTTGGACTCGCCACTGAGGCTTCCATCCTCAGGTGGCACAGCCTCTCCCTCTCTGAATCCTCACAAGACTCTACTGGCTGGTCTCTGCCTCAGACGCTCCCCTTCCAACCCCCCCCCACACACACACACCTGTGGCCAGCATCACCCCCTGAAGCCCAGCTCAGACCCTCCCTCCCTTTCCACAAGGCTGCACAGAGACAGGACTGGCTCCTGGGTCCTCCTGGCTCACCCCATCTCATCCTGGGGGCATCCTTTCCTGAAGCAGGGGGCCCAGCCTGTGATCCCAGGGGGACCGAGGAAGACCCCCTCTCAACCCTTCAAGTCCTACTGAGCGGGGGGCTGGAGAATGTTGTACGTGCGTGCGTCTGAGAGATGGAGGCAGGGAGAGAAGGAAAGGGAGACCCAATCGCCACTGTTGGCAGTTCCAAATTCCCCTGTTCTTGCTTCCAAGCAGAAGAAAGAATTGCCCCCTATCCTGCCCCCTGGTGGCCAAGTGGGGCAGTGAGTGGCCAGAAGAAGGAAAACTTGGAGGCCAGAGCAGCTCATGGGTGGTGTGAGACCTTTCGGGGCCCTCACTTGCTCTGCCATGACAGTTTTTCAGATCTGGGCTGTTGGTCAGCCTGGACTCAGTGTGAAGATGACACGAAACAGAGCCTTGGCTGACCTACGAAGGACAAGTAGCAGCGAAAAGAAATAACCCTTCAGTATTTGAAGCCGCTAAGATTTTAGCGTTGTTATTGCCGCCTAACTGAGCCCATGCTGACCGGTGGGGGAGGGAGGATCTGCTCTGTGACAGGTGGCCCGGGGGGAAGGGGCGGCAGTGATGGTCAGCTGTATGCTGGGAGGCCAGCTTTTCACCCCAGTTTGGCTACCGTGGCCCTTCCCCTCTCCTTGCCTCAGTCTCCCCACCAGCAGCGAGCCACCTGTGTATCTTTTGGGATTGGGGCAAATCATTGTGAAAGCATCTTGAGTTGGGAAGAGTAAACACGGGTAAGTGTGGATGGGGATGGGGACAGCGAGTCCCTGGTTGGGTGTTGACAGCAGCGCTGAGCCGCCAGAGTTGGTGTTGGTGTTGGTGTCTGCGCTGGCGATGGGGATGCCGACAGCAGTCAAGTTCGCTCCTGTCAGCCTGGCCCAGGCCGACTGCCACCAGGGCACAGACACGGCAGCGATCACAGTGGACCAGGACGAAAGGCCTCGGATGTTGATTAATTACCTCTACTGGGGCTGGCTAATTGTCCGCTGATCTCGGTTCATCAGATGCCCTGCCCGCCTGACCGGGGCGAGCCTTCCAGGGAGGGCTGCATGGCACCGGGGCAGAGGTTGCCCACACATGCCAGCCCCAAGGCCTCTTCATTTGCCTTTGCTGAGTGCTGCCCCCACCCCCCGGGCGCAGCACAGGCTCCTGGGGAGCTGGGTGCCAGGCTGGGCAGCTGTACAAGCGTCAGATGGTGTTTTCCTGACTCTTGATGAGCACAATATGGAGTTGCCATGTGTCAGTGAGATGCGTAGGGTGCAGGGCTGGGGGGACTCTCGGGGACTTGGCTAACGGAGTCTTCTCTCTTGGACACGCCATCAGCAAACATCTGTGCCCCTTCCGTGCAGGGCCTTGTGCTGGCCGCTGGGGGCACCACGGACTCAGTGATGACACCGCCTGGCTTGGCCTCTGGGAGTCCCAGTCTGAGGAGGAGAAGGCAGCTCTGGATCCAGACGCACCGGTTGTGGGGAGTTCAACGTGGCTACCTGGGAGAGGAGCTAGCTCCAGCCCAGCCCCTGGTATGTCCTGTTACCCATGGGCAAACTGAAGTCAGGCAAGGGTAAGGTCGGTCCCAGGCCACACAGGGACGTGAAGATGAGCTGGGCCAAGGCTCCTCATGCCACACCCCAGATTCTCAGTCTACGCTCTGTTTCTGATGGAAACCATAGATGAATATTAAAAAAAAATGCCTCCATTTTATTTGTTGCTGAATCAGCACTTCTGTCATCCCGATCCGAGGGGCTTGGCTTGTCTGCTACGAGGTGGGGGAAATGCCTTCATTTAAAAGCAGCGCTAAAAGAAAAACATCCATGGGCCCCATTTCACTGCGGCAGACACGATGAGCAAAGCATGGTCGTTAACATGATAAAAGTCACTTTGTCTGGGTGTAAAATTCATTTTTCCCCATTTAGCACATGGTGCATTTGCATCATGCAGCAGTTCCCGGGCTGCGGTCTCCTCCCATGGATGCCCTGAAATTGTCCCCATTCCCCACGCAGTGTCCCCGAGTCGTGAGCCCGGTGAGGCGGGGGCCACAGCGCTGGGAGGGGACACTGTTCGGTCGTTCCCTTGGCCACCGAGCTGCTGCTCCCAGTAGTTCGAAGGGACCTTGAGGCCCCACGATCTTTGGCCAGACCTGGAGGGGACTTGGCAGGGGGCATCTGGGGACCCCAGGAGCCCCCACTGGCCCAGTCCTTGCCCTGGCTCTGCCCCCGTGCCCGGCAGCTTGCCCCGGCATCCCACCCACCACCACCGCTTTAGCCCCAGGAGTCCCGTCCTCAGAATCAGGGCCTCACTGGCACCTCACCGGCCACCTGAGCAACTTGGTGGGCTCATTCGGTCCCAGCACACCGGGGCTGAGGGTTCAAATCCCATCGTCGCCTGTGCCAGGGCCCACAGGGGTCGAATGCCAAAGCTGAGTCAGACGGCCTGGGTCCTGCCTCCCTTCCTGTCTTGGAATATAGCCTTGGAGTTTCCCCTTAGCCAGACTCAGTTTCCCCAGGTTCGACAGGCCAGACTCTGAGGTCCTTGAAGGGTGTTGAAATATCATCTGCTGTTCACCGTGGACCTTGAGTGGGACCCGGCACCCCTGCGGGCTGAGGGGCAATCAGACGGAGGGGCGGGAAGACAGACCCTCTGCCCCTCAAGCCAAAAAGGACCCACAGCCTCCTCAATGCCCTTGTCCCCAGCTCTCCCCACAGAAGCTGGGCGGGCTCCAGGGAAGAGGTGGCATCGGGCTACCGCCAGGTGAAGCTGGCTGCCAGTGCGGGCACTGTGGGTAAGACACAGCCCCCAAGCTTTGGGAGGTGGGCGCTGAGAACCCCTAGGGCCATGGCCTTGGCTCTGGGGGCTTCCACACAGTTGCTGATCGAGTCGCCAGCTGTGGCGAGCGATTCCTGTGGACAGAAGGAACCCAGCGAGCTGAGGGTGGGAGCGGAGGCGGCTCCAAGGAGGCGTTGGCGATTGACCCCAAGAAAAAGGAGGGAGAAGGCACTTAAGTGCCATGCTCACCTGGCCCTGGCGTGGGCCTGGAGGTGTCGGGGACCCAGAAAAACCCATAGGGGAGTTGCGGGGAACATAGCACTGACCCCTTTGTTGAAGTAATGGAGAGGCCAGGAAACTGAGCAGTGGAGGGGAGTCCTGTCACAGTGGGGGACATTTCTGGGTCACAGGGCAATGGGGGGCTGGAGGGGCGGGGCTGGAGGGGCGGGGCTGGAGGCCCTTGCCTTGGCTTTCCTGGCCAGAGTAGAGTCCTCAGGGACGCCACAGGGCTGGGGGAGGGGAGACAGGGCCCCACCCCCCACGGTGAGAGGGTGCAGAGGCGCAGTGCGCATGGCGGGCGGGGCCCAGCGACAGCTGTTCGCTTAGTGAAGCTATTTTATAATATTGCCGGAGCTTTTAAAATAATCCCATTTCTGCAGAATATTCCCAGCTAATTGGAGCTGTCTCTTTCTTATTAAACAGAAAGGTTATAAAAATGTGTGTTGAGGGTTTAAGAGCAATACCTCTCGGCTGCTCTGATTGTTATGACAAGGATAACGTACCGGAAGCCGAGCGTGGCGGGGCGCGGCAGAGCAGGCTGTGGCGGCTGGGCAGGGCGGGGTCGGGCGGGGGGCCGGGGAATGGGGTCCAGCAGGGGCCTGGGCAGCACCAGGCTGGCTCTCCCCATTGTGCCTTATGCCTCGCGCGGCACAGGCTTGAGGAATGGCAGCCTCCTCCAGAACAATTGCTCTCCAAACACTTAGGCTGCTGTGACAGCGCTGTCCATCACCCAGGCCTCTGACTGGGGGAATGCACATAATTTACCGAGAGGCAGAGGAGATGGGGGGAAGCGATTCCAATTAGCTGAGCCAGGAGGCAGATGCATTCGCCAAGACCTCAGGCCTTCAGGAGGATGAATAAATCCCCTCCTTCTTCTCCATGTTGGGGGGACAGCCCAGGAGAGCGGTCTCTGCCCAGCAACTGAGGGTGAGGATACCGAAGGCACCCATTCCACAGACGGGAGCGTGAGGCCACCGCTGTAAAGGGCCTTTCCCAAGGTCATCCAAGGAGGGTTGAAACGAGTCCAGACCCTGTCTGGAGCTGGGGCCTTGTGCCCGGCACCTGTCCCTCCCATAGCGTGTGTACCTTAACTCTGTGCACCCCGCTTCCATCTGCCACCTATGAGGGATCTGCACCGAATTTAGTGCACAATGGATTCCCTGTCGCTCACACAGACAGCCGGCGACCCAGAGCTCCGGAAGAGGCACGTGGGACCTCCGTGGACCCCCCTGCTGCCCCCACCTAACCCGTTTTACGGGCATATCTTTTCAGTCCAGTCCTCCCTGGGACCTCTCTAACAGAAGACAAGCTTCCAGGCTGACCCAGGCCCCCCATCTCTGTCTCTACGTGTCACATTCCTCCACAGGCCACCTCCCCCCTCTCCCTGTGCACCTCAGCCTCTGCGCTCTGCCCCGGCCGCACCGACCTGTCCTGTCGCTCTGAAATGTGCTCCTTCTCAGTCCCGCCCCTGGCTGGGGGCTCAGCTCCAAGCTGTCTGGGGCAATCTCGTTGCTTCAGCTGGTGGCGTGCAGGGGCGGGGTGGCACTGTTGCCCTCACCTTCCTCCATGGGAGCAAGTCCGTCCCCACATGCTTGTGACTCAGCAGTAGATCAAGCCCCCAGGGGCTCCCCAGCAGCCCTGAGGGGAAGATGAGTGGGCTTATTGAACCCGTTTTGCCTTCAAGGGGACTAAGAAGCAGTGACAGGAGGTAGTGAGTTCAAGGTTACCTAGGCGCAGTGGATGCCTGCTGCCTCCCCAGCCGTGAATTAGACCAAGGCGCTGGGATGACTGTCCTTTCCACCTGATGCTCATGGGACATTCCTTTCATGATTTGCGGCCACAGCTTATATCAGCCCCCACCCGCAGGCTCTTCCATCATGGGGGAGCCTCACTTCTCAAGACAGAGCAGGTCTTGACTGCTTCACTGGCCTTCCTGGAGCAGTTCCTACCTTCACACCTCGTACCGGTTTCCCAGTGTTTCCTTCACCGGGCGCATCCTCTCTTCTAGCTCTGGAGAGCCTTCTCCTGTTCCCGCAGCAGAAAATAATCCACGGAACTCCAAAAGTGCAGATGTTCAACTCAGCCGGGCCCCGGGGGCCCATGGAAGGGAGAGAGGGTGGGGCGGGGGCCCTTGCCTGCTCGCTGACTATGTGGGGTCAGATCCCCAACTGCTTCCTAAAGCCCCACCTGGAGGTATCTGTGTGTGTGGTGGGGGCTGAGCAAAGAGGTCCAGTTCGAGCCAGAGAGAGAGGCGGCCTCATTATCAGATGTTGGTCACAGCCGAAGGAGGCATGTTACCCTGGGAGCGAGCAGAAGGTGCATGGCATGTAGAGGTAAGATGGGCTTATTTAAAAAAAAAAAATTTTTTTTTTGAAAGATTAGGACATGCTCCTCTTCCTCGACTCAGGAGGAGCTGGGCTGGGAGCCAGATCCCATCTCCCCTGCTTCCCAGCCACGCGGAACAGCTCGCTCCAAACTACCGGGGCCTCGGTTTCCTTATCCGCTCCACGGGGCTAACGCTCTCTTCTTGGAAGCCTGCCGTGAGCGTGAGGCATCTTCCTCCGCCCGGTGTGTAGCGGTGTGGGGCAGGAGGAGCGGGGATGGGATGGGGCGGGGTGGGAATGGTGGTGGGCGTATGCGTCTTATTCACTTTCAGGAGGAAACAGTAAGAATTCTCTCTTGGAAATCGCAGGGGAGGTGGGAGCAGGAACGCTCCAGCTCGGCGCCTGGTTACCTGGAAGCTGCAGCGAGACCCTCAGTGAGCTCGAAGTGTGGTCCCCAGTCTCTGCCAAGGGCAGGTCTGGAGGGTGCGGGGTTCAGCAGAGCTTGGGGGGAGGAGATTCCAGACCTGTCCAGCTTTCTGCAAGAGTAGCTAGGCCAGGGTTCCGAGGCCAGCCCGAACGGGCAGCAGCTGCCCCTGGGTCCCTAGCCGAGCTGCTACACTGTGTGTATGGAGGGGCGCTGAGTGGCCGGGGCTCATGGGGGGCCCCCAGTCCGATCAGAGACACGTAGCTGGCCACAGGAACCTGGGAGCAAGTCGTATGGAGTTCTGAGGGCGGGGTCCCTCTCACTCCCAGAGGTGTGACTTGCAGGACTGGCAGGGGTCACATGGTGGGTCCAACCCCAGCCCCCCAGCATGATGGAGGTGACACATTATCGCATAGTCATTTAGTCATTCATCAACACTTCATAATGCCCTACGCACTTCCGGTGGGGCTGAGCCTGCCTGGCATACCTGTTGCCCTGGGTCCGAGCACCACCCCCACTCCTGCCCATGCCTAATTTATTGCCAGTCATCCCTGTCCAGG
Organism: Macroglossus sobrinus; assembly: GCA_004027375.1. Taxonomy (NCBI): domain Eukaryota; kingdom Metazoa; phylum Chordata; class Mammalia; order Chiroptera; family Pteropodidae; genus Macroglossus; species Macroglossus sobrinus. The sequence continues at coordinate 14,812 of PVKZ01006016.1, read as the reverse complement.
GCCTGCTCCCTGCCACCCACGGCAGCTGGCTTAGATCTTCAGGCAGGACCTGAGTGGCTCGTTGCAAACTGCTGAGTCCACATTCTGATCCTCCCCGAGGTCTCTTTCTGTCTCTCTCAGTGTGTCTCTCCATCCGCCTCTGCCTCTCCACAACTCCTCCTCGCTCATTTAAAAATTAAGACCTCAGCAAGATGGTGCTCTGGAGCTGCCAGGCTGGGCTCGGGGAGGGCATGGGGAGCCCTTCCAGCTGGTGGGAACAGAAGCAGGCAGAAGCCTCCTCGCTCTCTTCCGGACGCTCACTGGCCTACACAGGTGCAGCTCCCCAAGCACCCCCTTCTGCCTGCCTGGAGCCCCGCAAAACTCTCTGATGGCCTTGCTCTGCAGGGAAGGGCTCAGCTCTGCCTTAGAGGGTCCCAGGTCTACCTCTGGGCCACCAAGAGGCCAGCTGCTGTCTGCATTTGTCCTGGCACTTGCCTGGCTCTGCTGGGCACAGTACCGGCTCCTAATTAGCAAGTAGAAAACAAGACACCCAAGATGGGGACATGAGTCAGCTCCGACCCCAAGGGAGCGCCATGGGTGGCCTCAGGTAAGGACTCAGGGGGCCTGGGGTCTGGTGTCAGGGGCCACTGTTCATGAGGTGCCTTTGGGCTCAGCCCAGAGCATCTCTGAGGCTCAATTTGCCTATTTATGGAATGCAGTGAGAAGTCCACAGAGGTCCTACCGGGCTTTGAAAGGGAGTCTGGGGCCTGTGGTCTCCCAGCTGCCCAGACCCTAGGCCCAGCTGGGAAGGGATACGGCATCCCTTCAAGCCATGGTCAGTAGTGGCACTCGTGCCCCTTCCCTACCCCCCACCTCTGGGCAGTGATGCCCCTCCCTCAGCTAGCGCCCCTTGGGTACGATGGTCCGAGGCCAGCTTCTGACCTACCTGTCCTCCCAAACTCCCATCCCTGCCCGTTTCCTGCCATGGGCTGCGCCTCCTGTGAAGACCGGATGCTGCCTTCATTTGCCTAACCTGGTACTGCTCCACGCAGGCAGAGGGAGGAGCGTGTTTCCACGCGGGCCGCGGAGAGGGCCAGCCCCGCCTGCTTTGCCCCTTTGTGGCCGGAGGAGCTGGAGCTCCCGGCCCTGCCACCTGCCCAGCCTGGGCCCATCTGTCCTGCGTGTCCCCAGCCTCCACTGCATCCCCATCCAGCAGAGTGTAGCCTCCCATCCAGCATAGCCTTCCTCGGCAGATCCTGACGGCTCACCCGCGCCCCCTGGGGGCAGTGCCATTCACGAGTTCATAGGGAACTGGTTTGGAACATACCCTCCTCCTCCAAGGGCCTGGTACTTGCTTAACCATAAGTGCACGTGGGTTGTGTTTGCAGCTAATGGCCTGGCTTCTGTGACAACAGATGGGGGGCTGAGAGAGACCCCGCTGGGATCTACATCCCCAGGCCTCTCCACCCAGCGTCCCTGCCTCCTTCCTCCCTGCTCCCTGGCCTGCCCGCCTCACCTCAGGCCTGGGGATGGGGAGAGCGGTGAGGGCTGCAGATGGCGCCGTGATTCTGGGAGCGGAGACACCCGTCCGTACTCAGCGCTAATGGGAAAGCTGGACTCGTTCTTGGCGGAAAGCCTCCTCTCTCCTCCCCGCCTGGTGTCCAACGGGGAGAGTCCAGAGTGCCAGCTCTACCCCCAGGAGGCAGGGGCCTTGTGGACTGGGCAGGGCAGCCTCTCTGAGGTCTTCCAGCCTCTCACGACGCGCTGCTCCTCCTGGCCCCACTGCCACCTGCCACCTGCCACCTCCCACGGCATCAGCCTCTTTCGGTAATCGAAGAAGAACACCTGGCCTCATCCGTCTTCCGGACTCAACAAATGAAGTGCTAACTGCCCCTCACAGGAACAGCAGCCATCAGTTAAATTAAGTGATTGTGGAGCCAGGGCCTGCCCTCCCCTCAGCCACCTAGCAGAGGCTAATCTGCTAAAGGGTTGATGGGCAAAAGCCAAAGAGGCTCTTAGCAGAAGAAGTGGAAGATTCGAGGATTTTCCTCAGGGAGTTTCTCCAGCCCGTTGCCCGAGGAGGTACTTGCTGGGGTCTTGCCTGGGTCTGTCCTGCCATCTCACGTCCATCCGTACTAAGGGCTGTCACTCAAGCGCCTTCTGCTGCTGCGGAGGGGGAGATGGTTGGCGTGGTGAGGAGGGGATGGCCCTCGAAGAGCCCCCCCTTTCGGGGGGGATGGCTCGCTCACTCTGCCCGCCTTCACTTCTAGCAGAGCTAATTCATTCAGGAGACACATGCCTGGCCTGCTGGTCTCATTCAAGTCATCAAAGCCCTCTGTGCCTCTCTCTGCCTCCTCATATGCAAAATAAGCAAGTTAGGGACAGGTTGTGTCCAGAATTACTGACAACTGGATTCCGACAATGGGCAGGGACAGGACAGGCCTGGCCCAGAAGCCCTTTCCCCAGCCCGGCCCCGGCGAGGGAGGCCAGGGCCCGCTCCTCGGCTTTCTGAGGGCCTGGAGGGGCGGCTATCAGAGGAGGCAATTTGCCGTGGCCGTTTCGCTGATGGGACGTTAGGCAGTGATGGAAGGCCGCCTCCGTCGGAGCCTGACTTATAGCCCACCGCTCACACTCCCCGCTCCCACCTGGAGGCAGAGAAACATGTCTCGTGGAGAGTTAGAGCTGCTGTCAGCGCTGGCCGGGGCTCCGAGGAGACTTTTATTTATTTGGAAGCCGTTCAGACACCTAATGCTCTTCCGAGGACAGAATTTCTCTTTGATTTGTCCTCATTTTCTCTCGCCAAAGCGGGATGAAGGGCCTCAGGGGTGGGGCGAGCTCAGCATCCGAGCCTGTGTACCACACTCAACACCGCGTGTGGGATGTGGGGTGGCACCAAGAAGCCCTTCCTCCTGGGGTGGGTGTTCAGGTCAGGGTCCTTCCCAGAGGGGTTCTGAGGACTCGGAAGGGCCCGGTGTCTGGGAGGGCCCCAGGGGACAGAGCTGAGCCCTAAGCCTGCTGATCTTTGCTCAGCACAGCCCTGAGAGAAGCGCTGCCTGCCCCGGGTTTCATTTCCTCATCCAGAAAAGAGCGAGTTGGACCAGAGCTGTCTGCAGAAGGCTCCAGACCGTCCAGAACGGCTCCTGGTGGAAACGGTGCCACCAAGACTGGGCTCCTGGTGTGAGCAGACCCTCTGACCCGCTGGCTGGGCTCGCAAGCCGGTCTCCATCCTGCCCGAGCTGGGACTCGAGCTTTGTAAGGGCGGCTGAGGCAGCGAAGGTGACACTGTGTGTCCCTGTACTCACGCAGGCCAGGATCTTTCTCCAGGGATGAGGCTATCCAGGGCTGTGGAACCTGAGTGCAGGGGCAAACAGGCTGTCTCAACATCCTGACTCATGGTCACCCCTGAGCCGAACCTGGCCCCATACTGCCTTTGAGGCCGTGTCATTGGTCTCCCGGCCTCTGCTGGGCGCTCCCCCAGAGGGCTGCATTGCCCCTCACCCCCTGCCGCACCCCCACCTAGAGAAGCAGCCAAGCAAGGCAGTCTCCTCACTTTCCTCTGCATAAATCCAACCCAGTCCCGCCTCGGGGGCCTTCGCTAGGACCCTCCTCCTGGGCTGCTCTCAGCCACCTCCAGCCATTCATCCGCCCAAGTCCTCCCCGTCCTTCTGTGTCAGTTTCAAGGCCCATTCCTTCAACAAGCCTCCCCTGCCCACCCAAGCCTCACGGCGCTGAGCAGCCACATGCTCTGCTTCACCTGCGAGACGCAATTATGCATGGCTCGAGGTATTCACTGTGTTTTTCCTGTGTCGCATTCCCGCACTAAGTGGAGAGTTCCCAATGGCTGAGCCTCTTACGCCCTCCAGAACCTACCCGATTAACCAGTATCCTCTCTCGGTCAAATCATCTGGGTCCAGTGACCCTTGTGGTGACAGTGACCAGGGAGCTGCCCCTGCAGCACGAGGAGGGGCACTCATCGTGAGGGCCCTTGAAGAATTCCTGGTGCATTCGGAGGTGGGGTCCCTCCCTGGTGGCCGAGCTGCATCTGATCATGCTCAAACAGGGGCATTTGTGGGACTGTTGCGTTCTTGGATGTCCCCACGGAACGAGTGGGCAAGCCAAAGTAGTTGCTGGCAGGTGCAGGCGCTGGCAGCCAGCCCATCCGTGGAGTGTGTCCCGCTGGGGGCCCTTGGGAACCCCTGAGTCCAGCTCGAAGGAGGCAGAGAATAGGCACATCAGAAAAGACCGGAAGAGGCGAGGACAGCCGCCGGTTATAGGACACTTAGAAAGGCTCGGGCCGGCTCTACCGACTCAAGCAAAGGCAGAGCTGGGTCAATGGGACTCGGGAGAGCAGGTGCCTGCTCAGTTTATGCTCAGCCCTGAGCAGACTCCCTTTCTTTCCTCTCTAATATGCCCACTCCACTCTTGCTCATCTTGTGGGGCCAAGCTGGAATCCCTCCTCCTCTTCCAGGAAGCCTTCCTTGCCTACCAGCCTATAGGACCTGTTCATCCTGGGGATGCTCGAGTTTCTCTGTGGTTTCCCTTCATTAAGCTCTTGCTGAGGGCCAGGTCCTGCCTTTGGGGTATTATCCACTGTGGGTCTTCGGACCACCCCTGACAGGTGGGTGGTATGTCTCCCATTACATGGACAAAGAAACAGAAGCTCAGAGAGGCAAAGTGACGTCTATACAACCTATAATATGTAATGCCAAAGCTTTTACCTCTTACACCGAGACCAGACCACCCTTTCCGGACACATCCAGGCTATGTGGAGAAGCTACTCAAAAGTCCTTCTATCAATACATCTTGTGCCCTCCCCATAGTCAGGCTGTATGTGAGAGCCCGAGGGGCTGACGGGGACAAGGACACTCAGGTCCCAGCTTGACGAGGGGCCAGAGTGGAGGCGGTTTCCTGAGCCAAGACAGAGGCTGCTGCATGGGGGTGGGTGGAGACCAGAGAGGGTGGAGACCCTCTAGTTGAGGGGGTCCATGAAGGCGTCCTGGCGTGAATATCCTGGGTTCGAGTGGTAGAGATGAGGGAGGATTTTGCGGGTGGAGGGAACCCTATGAAAATGGAGTGTCTGGTGGCCCACTGACAGGTGACGTGGCAAGGAGTGAAGAAAAGGAGGCTGGAGGGGGGCGGGCTGGCGTGGGGTTCTTGCTGCCCAGGTATCCTGGATGTATGTTCCTTGATGGGCATCTACCTCCCGCATGGGGTGTAATTAAGCCCAGGACTTGCTTGACACATAGTAGGTTTTCTATAAAGGTCTCCTGGTCTCTTCTGGTCTGTTGAGCTCACCTCCCCTCAGAACTGGCACCAGCCCGGCCCCCTGCCAGGACCAGGCCTCTCTCTGTGAGTGGCACCTTTACCTGCCCCTGGTGCCCCATCTCTCCCAGCACAGGCACCTCTGGCCAGGTGGGCAGCCCAGGCTTTTGCTGCCAAACCCGTCAAGGTGCCTGCCACGGAAGTCCCCGATTCATTGATTTACCCTCCCATGTTCTCAACCTGTGGCTGGAGTCAGCCACCAGGGGACTGAGGACGCCGTGAGCCTTGGAGGTTGCCATGTGTAAACTCTTACTACCCGTTTACTCTCAATTACCTCCCCTCCTTATTTGTCTTCCTTTAACGGCCTGTCAACCAAAACCTCCCGCCTTCCCCTCAGCGCCAGCGGCTCAATTAGGTGCACATCTGTGGAGGCTGGGGCTGAAATGCCCAACTGCCAAGGCCCGCTCACCTCGCCCCGCCTGGGTGCAGGTGCCCGATTGCCTGGGTGCTCTTCAGGAGCAGTACTGCCATCCTGATGCCTAAGGGCAGGGAGGCTGCCGCGGACACTTCTCACCCTGTCCCTGCAGAGCTGGCCTTGCAAAGGTGCCCACCTAACCCCAGAGGGCGCCTAGGAGGGTGACACCCTTTGTGCTGGTTCCCTGGGGCCATGAGCTTGGACATTTGTCCAGCAAACAGATATGGGAGGATGCCACCAGCCAGCCCTGCCTCGGGCATAGAGGAGACAGAGATGCTGGAGACAGGCATCAGCTAGAGCGGCTGGGAAGCGGCTGGTTAGTCCAGTCTTGCCGAGTGCCCTGCCCAGAGGTGGGTCTGGGGACCTCTGGCACAATCAGGCATCTGGCTCAGTGAGGGTGGGCCCTGCTCGTTCCCCATAAACCTGGCTGGGCTTCGCCTCCCAAAATCCAGCAAGCACTTCTCATTCACTAGCCCCCCAGGGCTATCAGGAGTTTGGGGCCCAGGGCACTGCCTTCCTTTCCTTTGATAATGTTTTGGGGGCCTCACAGTGTGGGGCCTATTGGCAAACCCCAGTGTGGCCCTTGAAAACTCCGGTCAGGTGAGGAAGAGGCTCCAAAGCTGTTCCCTCGCCAAGCCCTGGCTTTTGAGGGCGGAGCGGAGGTGGGCACAGCCCAGACGGGAATGGAGAGCAAGTAAAGGTTGTCCTGAGCCCTGGTCCTAGCTCCTGACCTTTGACCCCCTCAGTTGGGGATGGGGGGCATTTCTTTTTTCTCAACCCCAAACCTCTTCAGGCTGACTTGGCAATGAATGACTCACCCAGATATCATAAGGGGAGGCTCTTGCCCAGGTGGATAGTGTCCTTTACTCGAGTTAAGCACAGAGTCTGTGGGTAGTTACTGCTGAGAGGGTCTTGCCCCATGCGGGGCTGGCAGGAGCATTCTTATCTGCACCAGGGGTGGAGCAGGGCCCCAGGGCACCTTGCGGGGGAATCTCAGGGATGCTCTCTCTCCCCCAACCACGGACGGAGAGCTTAGGTTTACCAAGCAATTCAATCCTGGAAATGGAGGTGGGCACCCACCCAAGCATTCATGACGGAGGAAACTGAGGCTCTGAGAGAAACACAAGCTGTAGAGCAAGAATGGACACCAGCTCCCCAGCCTTCTTCCTGCAGCGTGGTCGAGCCCAGGGCCAGCTGCCCCGCACTGGAGGAGTCTAACAGGGGCTGACAAGCCTGGGGGGCTGGGCCTTGGGGCCGATCTGCGCACAGTGCCTGCTTAGCTCCAGGGCGGTGGAATGAGTGGCCGTTGAGGGCTGCATCCTGCCATTCTCAGCCCCTCACAACTGGAACCGGACCCAGGTTCTCGCTCCAGGGAGCCAGGAGACTCAGGCCCTTTCTGTCAGGGGCTGGGTACCCCGAGAGGACTCTTGACGGTAGCTGCAGCCACTGGGGGGTGGGTGAGTTCAGCACCGCTGGCCTCTTCTCTGGTTTCCCGGAAGCCTGCCATGTCACCATTAAACCTGTGACTCCAGGCCTGAAGCCTGTTGAAGGTCGAGCCCCCAGAAAGGTCACGTAAGCGCCTGCCCTGGGCCGCGGGGGTCGCTCACTCTACTCGCCGCGGGGGGGCGCGGCGGAGAGGAGGAGCACGGGATCTGAGGCAGACAGGCAGGCAGGGGCGCACGCGGGGCGCTCGACCGCGGCTGGGGCCCAGGGGGCGCGCGCCCGGGCTCCGCTCGGCGGCGGCGCGGGCCAGCGGGGCAGGCTCGGCGCTGCGCGAGGGAGGGCCAGGGGCGCGCAGGCCGCGGCGCGCGCGTGGCCGCGGCGGGGGCGCGCGGGGGCGGGCCGGCCGGGCGGGGAGGGAGGGGCGGACGGACGGAGGGAGGGAGGGAGCGCGCGGGGAGGGCGGCGCCGGCAGGTTGGCGGCGGCGGCGGCAGCTATTTGAGCGCCGGTCCCGGGCCGGGCGCTCAGAGCGCGAGGAGCCGGCGCGGCGGAGCCACCGCGGCGCGCAGCCAGCAGCCCGCAGAGGCGCCGCGGCCCGCGCCGCCCCGGGGCCCCCCGCGCGCCAAGGCGTTGGAGCAGAGGCCGGATCGCCGCCCGCCGCCCGCGCCCCCCGGCCCGCCGCCGCCGCCGCCGCCCCCTCCCCGCGGCGCCGCGTCTTGCATGGAAACATGGCGGTGCCGGCTCGGACCTGCGGCGCCTCCCGGCCCGGCCCCGCGCGCACGGCGCGCCCCGGGCCCCGCCGCGGCGCCCGGCCCCCCGCGGCCCGGCCCCCGCGCCCGCCGCTGCTGCTCCTGCTGCCGCCGCTGCTGCTGCTGCTGCTGCTGCCCCCGCTGCTCGCCGCCCCCGGCGCCTCAGCCTACAGCTTCCCCCAGCAGCACACGTAAGTGGCCTCGGCCGAGCCCTGCGCGCCCCTCCGCCGCGCCCCTCGCCGGCGCGGGGGCGCAGGGTCCCGCTGTGCCCCGGGGGGTGGGGGGGGGGCGACGGCCGCGGTCCCGGCGCTTCTGGCTGCGTCGCGAAACTTCCCCGCGGTGCCTCTTCCTCCTCCACCCCCTCCCCGCCCCCCGGAGCGGAGCCGAGCAAGCTCCCCGAGCCTTGGGATAGGGTGAGGTGGGGGTGAAGGGGTCCCGAGCTTGCCCGCCCATCCCCTGGCCGCTGTCCCCGTGAGAGGGGAACGCGGGGTTGGGTGAGGGGGCGGCCAGCGACCCCCGCGCCGCAGAGTTGGGGCCGCGCGTCTGCCCCGCGTTCCCTCCCCGGAGCAACAACCCTGGCGCTGTCGAGCCAGAGGTGGCGGGGCACCCCCACACCTGTCTTCGTTGGCCTTTTCCTTTGCCGAGGAGAGAGAGCTGAATGCAGAGGATGCGAGCACCTTGTCCTGGCCGGTGCCACCGAGGGTCTCTCGGTGCTCCCTGTTCTTGCTCCTCCCACTCCCCTGGGGGGAGGGCGCCCCGTGAGCCCAATCGGGAGGTGAAGGTGCCGGCGTGGGGGCAGAAGGTGGATGGCAGGGAGGACCCCTGCTGCCCCGGCCGGCAGGGAAATAGCATCTCCTGGCCTTGCCAGCTTCCGCGGGTTCTTCTCTCGTCTCTTGTGGTCCTGAGCCTCTCTCCCTCCCCAGGAGCCTGCAAACTCCTCTCTCCCCAGCGGGCTCCGCCAGCTGTGTCTGGGGTCCAGAACCGGCATTCAGTGCCTGTGGCCTTTAGGGCAGCAGCTATGTCTGTGGGCAACGGCCCCGGCCTATGGCAGTGCCCAGACACCCTTTGCCCCTGATGGGTTTGGGGTATGGTGACCACCTTGCTGTCTGTTACTCTGTCTCCTGGCTCCCTGAGGAGCCACCTGTCCCCTGGTCTTCTTCACTCGTGGCCAGGCTGGGTGGGGGGTTTGAGAAATGAGCAGCCGGGCCTGGTGGCCAAGGAGAAGGGGAAGGGTCTGGCCTCCGGGGAGGGGAGGGTCTGTCTCCGCGTCGTTGGACCCGGTCGACCCAAGGACTGGAGCGCCGGGTTCTGCCTCGGAACCTGCCGGCTCCAGCCTTTGGTTCTCCCAGATGAGGGAAAAACAAACTCGGGAAAGGCGCCTCTCCGAGTCTCTCTGTGTCTTGTCATCACTCTTCTCACACAGCCTGGCTGTTGCTCAGGCGGGTGAGCAGTTGGCAAATTACAGGTGCCACACGGACGTGTCCCCTGTCAGCCGCCTGGATTTGTGTGTGTGTGTGTGTGTGTGTATATGGGGGGTACGTGGGGAGAAGGGAATCGTATGGAGGTTCAGAGCCTGTGGGTGTGTTATTGTCTTTCATGTACGGCGATGAAAACGGACTTAAGCCACAATGTTTAAAAAGAGCAAAAGCATTATTTTTTTGTTGTGTGTGTGTGTGTTTTTTTTCCTCAAAGCCAAGCCACAGTTATTTTCACCGAGCCGTTTGATAGCTACTCTGGCGAAGGTTTACGTAAATGTCTCTCTTTACCACCTTCCCACCTGGCTCCCTCTCCTTTCAACCTGCCGTGGCTCAGACGGCTGCTGGGCCTGCAAGGGTCTCCTTTGGAAGGACAATGTGAGACCCTGAGCGGAGTGGACACCTGTCCCTCTGTCCCTGGCAGGAACACAGTGAGGCGGGTGTGATGACAGCGGCGTATTTCCAGCTGGACTCTCGTCTCTCGCCGATAGAGTTGGAGCTAATTTGAGGGTTTGGGACATGTCTTGGAAACTATAATTAGAGAAGGAGGGTGGGGGTGGGCTGGGGGCCGCACAGCTCCAAGGGTCTGGGGGGAGGTGACTCATGGTGTGACGACACACAGGGTTTACCATGACAGCCAGCGCCCTTCAGCTGCCCTGGTTTTGCAGATGTGATGCCCGTTGATCCTTGGAGGGAGGGAGGGAGGAAGGGGAAGGAACTGAGAGAGAGGTCCTCCCCCAGCCCCCCACGCGTGACCGCAGAGAGTCGGAGTTAGGGCTTTTGATGAACTGGCATAAAGGCCGAGGCTGCTGTGGGGATGCTGGGGAGAGGGGCAGTGGCCTCTCTGAACTCTCCAGGGTCCGTGTGGCCAGGTGAGGATGAGACTTGGACACAGGTGGCTTTCTGAGGTAGGAAGTAGAACCCTCCCTCGGTCTCATGGCACTGGAGAGGGACCTGGACGGGGAAGTCACGTCCTCATTAGTGTCTAGCAGTGCAATGGGGCTCAGCTTTCCAAGTCGCTGGGCTTTAAGCCAGTGTGGGCTTAGGGTCCGGTGGTCGTTACATCTGTCATTGATTCTCTGGCAGTGTGGCCCTCTGCCCACCAGGTGAAGCGACCAAGGCTGCTGCTGCTGGATCGAGGAGAGCAGAGGAGTCGTGGCTGGAGGGAGGACAGGGCTTTGGTTTGGGGGGGGCTCTCTCACCCCACCCAGACCTAGATCAGGGTTTCACACGGGGAGGCAGCCGCATGTCGCAGTGCATGTGTGTGCATACACACACGTGTGTCTGGGGGGGCGGTGACATGGAGTGAGGGCACACACTTCCTTTCACCTGCTTTCTCCTGCTTCCAGTTCTGCGCACCAGGTGGCTTGAGCGGCCGGGGATGGCCGCTGCTGGCCGAGGGGCGGCCCTCACCGCTTCGCCTCCCCTTGTGTCTTTTCCTCACCCAAACCTGTCAGCCTCCTGCCCCTCCCCTGTCCCCTTCCTCCAGTCTCTCATCTTTTCTCCACCGCTCCCCTCGCCTCCTTGCTCATCTTTGTGCCCACCCTGTCTCCCCTGCCTTTGTTGTCACCTCTTTTGGCCCTCTGTCCCCTGTTCTCTGGCATCCATGCGTTTCTCTGGCTGCTGCTCTGTGGGGTCCCAGCTGAGTACTGGGTGGAGCTCCTGGCTGAGCCGCCCCCCCCTCCCGGCTGGCCCCCCTAATGGCCCCACTCTGCCCTGGGGACGGTGCTGGCCAGCACCTCCTTTCCTCTGGGCGTGCGTGGGGAGTGGGTGGGGAGCAGAGGGGGGCCCCCAGCAGATGAGTGACAGCTGGAGCGTGCGCTCCTTCTCCTGAGCGTCGCGACCGGGCATGCGTCAGTCTAGCTTCGGTTAATGGTGGGTGACGTGTGTCTGTCTGGGCCTCCAAGCCGCGTCTTCACCTCGCTGTGACTCTCCCTGATAGAGAGAGGCGGCATCACACGTCTGGGGCCCTGGCTCCCCAACAGCCTACTGCAGCTTTTGCGGGGGGCAGGGGGTGCGGCTTGGTGGCCCGCTGCCTCCACGGCCCTGCGGAGCTCACAGGCGCTCACGTTCCTACTGGGGTTGAGAATCTGGGCGGCGGGGCGGGGTGGGTACCCTCGGCTGCTGTCCCTCCCGTGCCCCGCCTTTATGGGGCGCCTCCTCCTGGCCAGCTGCGTCAGGCTGACCCCTGAGAAGGGAGGGGTCCCATTTTAACAGGAGCCCCCTCCTAGTCTGGTGGGGAGCCTCACTCTGGATTCGCAGCCACACTGCCGTCCTAAGGAGAGACCGAGTCACGTCTGGCCCCCTCGCCCCTGCTGCGTGCAGATGGGCGCTGCCAGCCCGTGGCACACCCAGACACGGACGGGTGGACCCCGCCAGCTCCCGGAACGAGGCAGTCTGAGGGCATGCTGGGTGTCAAGCGTAGGCACTGTGGGCTCAAGCTTTTGTCTTTAGCGCTGACCCTTTCTATTGGGATGACCTGGCCTCAGTTTCCCCCTCTGAGATAATAGAATCCGTTGGTGAGGATTAACGGGAGAGGGCGTGGCTGGGCAGGTTCCATGGGTGGGCGCCACGGCGACTGGGGTAATGTTAGCCTCAGGCCCTGATGCCACAGCCTGGTGAGTCCCCACGCGCTGCTCCTGTGGGCCGAGCGCCGTCCTCCCATCGTCATGCTTTTCTCAGAGGTGGAGCACCCTCCTTCAGGGTCTCATACCCGCACCGCCCAGATGCCTTTGGGTCATGCCGCTAGCTTAGGCTGTACCCGTGCATGGGGGCTGTCACCTCCTTCAGGATAGACACTGGGCCACCTCCCTCACTCAGCCTCTGAAGCCCAGCTTGATGGTGGTAGGGGATGTGGCCAGGCCAATGGTGGCCTCCCCTCACTGGGCCCAGATTACCACCAGTGGGAAAGCCCCCCACCCCTGTGGCCTCTCACCCACCTTACCACCCTGAGCTCGGAACCCATGGTCATGCCCACCCCAAATGGGGAGACCGAGACTCAGAATGATAAAGGGCCCTGCTCGAAGCTCCACAGCTACTGGAGGTAGGGCTGGGCGAGGACTGATTCACCAGTCACTTGGCTGACCTGCCAGCAGGGCTGGGCACCTGGGCCCCGTCTCTGGGAGGAAATGGAGAGGCCTGAGATGTGTGAGGCATGCCCAGGCCTCCCAGCGAGACTTGGCTGCTCTGTCTCTCTGGGCCTCAGGCCACCCCGAGGGCCCTTCCCTGGACCAAGGCTGCCCTGTCGCCCTGGTGCTCATAGCCCCTGTGTCTCCCTCCACCCCCTCCCGCGTATACGGGCCATCACGGAGTCCCACAACCCAGATTTTCCCTTCTCTGAGGCTTCGGGTCACGGGCCAGGCCTGCCTGCCATGGAGGGGTGGGCAGGAGGGACTCATCTAGAGCTGCCGAGATGCCATCTCCCCCTCCAGATTCCTGTATGATTCCGGAGAGAGGGGTCATCGGGTGGGGATGGGGCTGTTGATGGAAGCTTGAGGTTGGATGCTCAGTCCCATGGCAGTTGTCAGGCCCGAGGGGACTTCGAGGATTTGGACCTTCAGACTCCTGGGTTGTCACGCTGTCTGGACAGGTGGGGCCTGGGGGTCCGGGGAGCCAGGGTTCTCGTTGCCAGGGAACGAGGCAAGGAGCCGCTGAAGGTTCGGGAGTCAGAACAGGCAGGCACGTGGCTTGGGCCCTGTCTGGCGGAGTCATGTTGTCTGTGGGTGGGGGATGGTCTCCTTCTCCTTCTCTTTCCGGTACCCCTTCCCCTTCCCCCACCGCCACTGCTGTCCTCTCAGGCCCCCAGATTCGAGATCTGCCTCGGGAACCGGTGACCTGTGTCTTGAGGTGAGTGGGCCCAGGGCCTCGGGCCTGGAGGGGAGCATTAGGGCCGCAGGTGCTCTCCAGGCAAGGGTGGGGGGCTTTCCCAACTGTGGGCCACACGCCTCCCGCCAACTGGGGAACTCGCTTCGTGTCAGGTTGGGTTTTTTCCCTTCTGGTGCCTCCTGTCTAAACAAGGAGCTACAGAATCAATATTCGTATTCCCAGAGGGAGGTGTATGTGTGGTTTTTGCTTTTTTTTTTTTTTTCCCTTTTCTCTTCTTCTCTTGTCCCGTGTAACCTGAAGAGCCTCCCAAGTTGCCTGTGGCTGAGAGATGGGCAGTTGGCAATACAGGTGCAAACTGAGATGCCCCCGGGGACCCCACAGGGGTCTGTTGGAGCTCCCTAATGGAATGAAGGATGCTGTCATCCAGGCTCCCGATGTCCCAGCCTGACGCCCTGCCCTGCCACTACAGAACTCTGGCCATTGGTTTGGTGTCTCCAGCCCTGGTCCTGTGCATGGACCACCTAGTTCCCCTCCTACCTCACTGGGCTCCCCGCTTCTGGGGCTCGTCTGGTCCACTGGGCCTCTGGCCACTTCCGGTGCTGATGACTGAGCCTTTGGGGGTGGGGCCTTTCCAGCTGGGAGACCCTGTCTAGCTGGGATTAGACATATGCATGTGTGTGTGCGTGTGTGTGTGTGTGTGTGTGTGTGCGCGTGTGTGTGTGTGTGTGATCTTCACACAGGAGACCGGAGGTTCCCCACCTTAGGCTGGCCTATTCCTGGGGACCCTCCGTCAAAAGCAGTCCCCTCCCAAGCCTCTCAGCTGAGTCGCTAGCTCGATGGTGACCTTGGACAAGGCCACTCCCCCCCCTGGGCCTCAGCTTCCTCTTCCAGGGCCCTCTGACTCAGACACTCCAGTGCCCTAAGAAAACAGGCCCAGGGTCCTCCCGCTCGTCCCCACACGCTGCTCTAGCTGTGGGGCGAGAAGTCCGACCCCCAGCCCGGAGGGGCCCGTGTCCCCCAGTGCGGGGGCCTGCACTTCCCAGGCTGGCCTCTGGCCGCTCCTTGGGTATCTGGAAACTTGCTTCCCAGACTGACCCACTTTGAGCTCTGATCAGCCTCATTGTTCGGCGGAGAGGGAGGGACACAGGATCATTAACCGCCTCTCCTTAAACGAGGGGGAAAGGATTCGGGGAGCCGGGGAGAAGTGTCCCCCCTCGGCCTCTCTTCCTGCTTAGCCCCTGGTCCCCTGCTTCCACCGGGATGCCTTCTTTCCCTCCGGCTCTTTCTGAATGAGCCCCCCCACCCCTCGATGCACGCTGAGGCTGCACCCCACCTCTCCCCCGCTGTGTGACCTTGAGAACTTCCTCAGCCTCTCTGGGTCTTGGGGCCTCATCTCTAAAACAGAGTTCCCTTGATCGTGCTGCTTCGCAGGGTCAGGGTGTGACAGGTCATGAGGGAGGGGTCTGGCCCCCGTGAGTGCGTGATGAGGGCAGGTGGGTTCTCACTGGGTCACTGAGGGTTCTCCGTCCTCCTGGGCCTGCACTCGGGTGCCAGCCACCTGTGCCGTTGCCCACAGCATCCACTGCACAGCCTGGCCCTGTAAACA
>PVKZ01006015.1:0-41629 GCA_004027375.1 Macroglossus sobrinus | reverse complement strand
TCAGCATTCCGTGAGAGGCCACTGGGGCACTTTCCGTGCGTCCCACAAAACCCAGTGAAATACATTCTTGTATCGTCCCTATTTGACGAGCAAGGGACCTGGGCCTCGGCGTGCCTCCCCCTCCCCCCACCATACATCATACAGCTGGTGCAGACGGCACCAGGGCGCCCTGTGCCAGGTGGGACAGCAGGTGCCTGCTCCGAGCTTGGCCCCGCCCACCAGGCTGGCCCCGCCTCTCCGGAGGGTGGGTTCTGTGCTCCGTGCCCCAGACTTTTGAAATGAAATTTTTCCCACGGGCCTGCCGAAGAGACACCACCAATGCCATTTCATCTTTGTTTCGTTGTGGGATGTGTGTGTGGGGGGCGTGGTTTGAGGTCCAGAAGGTTGCTGGGGCTCAGTTAGCATCTTTTTGACGTTGTCCATAATACAAATGGGAGAAATCCTAGAATCGAGGAAGTTTGCTCAGCCTTCCTCCCTCCCTCCCCGCTCCTTTCTCCCTCCTCTACCTCCTCCCAAACTCAGGCCTCCCCCTCAGCTCAGAGATGTGCCTGGAATAAAAGAGGATGGATGTTGGGGTGCTTCCCCCAACAAGGGACAGGTAGTTTTTCTGATGAGCAGGTGCTTGTACTATTTATCTGTCCTGATAACATTTGTTATCTTGTTACTCTGTTAGCGAAACAATAACAATGTAGCAATGTCAATAACAATGCAACGATAATAACATAACAATGAATGTAACTAATAATGTAACATAATCATTTCCCGATATCAAGGAAAGTAAGAGTCTGACCCTGTAGCATCGGACTCGCAGCCCTGCCCCTTGATGACAGTCTCGCTTTCCTGTGGAACGCGGGGCCGACGTTGGGACGACGTAGTGCGGTGAGGAAGGGGACACGTGGTGATGGGGGTTGCACCTCTCACGTCCCCTCCAGCCTGCGAGCGTCCGCCGTTGCCATCGCGTGGCTCAACTCGTTGGCGGCTTTTGACAAGTGGAGAAATGGGGCTCGGAGTTGTGGGATAGTGTTCCCCAGAGCGTGGCTCCCGTCGAGGGCCGGTTCTCAGGGGACCCCAGACCACCCGGATGACAGCGGCGTGGTGGACGGACCGCCACGTGACGGCAGGACGGACCGCCACGTGTCGGCAGGGGCCAGGTGGAGCGGACAGAACCACACAGCTGTGGGGTTGTGTTTGTCTTAGCCTTTTTTCCCCTTTTGTTCTGTTGCTACCACGAAATTCATTGTTTCCCTTTATATGTCCGACAGATGAGAAGTGGAAAAGCTAGGGGTTTTCCACAGACCCCTTAGTCGGCTCTTTGGTGAGCTCTCAGTTCATTTCCGTCTATTTTTTCATCTAGAAAATCACAGCGCCTCCCCACATGGTAACTTGGCCTCCTCTTTTCAAACAGTGCCATTTCTCAGTTAATTTTCTTGTCCGATTGCGTGGGCGAGCGAGCGCCTCTGGGGAAATATATCAAGTCCTAATGTGGGCAGGTTCCCTTATCTTGTCCCCGAGTCGAGTGACAGTGATTTACTGTTTCATAGTAAAGAGAAGGCTGGCTTCGGTTCGATATTTAGAGCTGCATTCTTTTAAAATATCCTTAAACAATTCCTTTTTTTTTTTTTAATAAGAAGTTTCCTTCGCTTACACGCGTAACAGATTTGCTAAGATTGAAACATTCTAGCTTTATTGGAACAAACCTCACTTAGTCCTGGTGAGTTGTTTTCAAAGCCTTGCTGTGTATTCTGTCTGCTGATAATTTTAAGGGCTTTGCTTATCTGTTTGCTAAACAAGCCCCAAGTGTCTCTGAGCCCGGTTATGTCCAAGGGACTCAAAAAAGATCCCGGAGGCTTGGCTTGAAAAAAAAAAAAAAACGACAGGGATTTACTCGAGGGTTTTGGAGTTCCGCAGACTGGGAACACGGCTAGGCAAAAAATTCCAGAAGTGTTCCAAAGAGGGAAGAAATGCTAAAAGTTTTTAGAGTGAAAAACGCATCATGAGAGTTATCATCGGTCCTGCATGCTTAGCCCCAGAACCGGTCCTGGGTGAAGATCAGTCACATGACAGGTGGTCAGGACGGTGGGTGCCAGGGGGGGCCTGGTCAGTCCCAGTGGTCTAGATGGCGCTGCCAGGTGGCTGGACGCGAGTCCTTCAGGGGGTAATTAGAGGGTCACCTGGAGGTCCATAGCTACATCCGGGCACTGACCGGGGCTGGAAAGTTCGAAAAAGTTTTCAAGTTCCCAGACCAGTTAGAACGGAGTCTTCCCGGACGCCTCAACCCCGATAATGTCCACACTCGCAGCACCGTGTGGTTACAACGGGTGTATTCCACATGTCCCCGAGCGTCTCTCTTCCCTGGGGGACGATGGGCTGGCTGATGTGCTTTCTTCTCCAGCGACAGGGACAGGCTGCTGGCCGAGGTGTCCATCCAACCCTCTCCCCCGCCGGCGTGACCTTCAGCGTGACCTCGGTGCGTGTCACCTCCAGGGCAGGCTCCGCCGTCCAGAGGCCACCTTCATCTTCGTCACAGACTCACGGGAGGATGTTTGCTTCGTTTCGGGGTTTCCCTGGGAGGCTGCGCCTGACCAGTGGATGCAGCCGCTGTATTTACGGGTTGAATCCTGGAGGCGGGAGTGAGGGACCCAGGAGAGGGAGACTCGGAGAAGGTAAGCATGGCGGGGTGGGGGGGCGTGGCACTTCTTAGGAGCCTGGGACCGCTCACCTCCCAACCCTTCCAACCCTCAGGCTGCACACGCACCCCCAGGCGGCCTCGGAGAAGTCCCTGACGAGGAAGAAAGTCACTTCCTGGGGCGGCCCCGGGGAAGAGCCTGCGGCCCCGGTGCCCACGGCTTGTCCTCCCTCTGCGCCCCAGCGGGATACGGCCCTGACCGGCCCCTCTGAGCAGGGCGGGTTCCGGCAGGAGCAGGCGCCCTCCTCTGTCCCAGGAGGCTTTGCGAATCCAGCCCGTGGAATCCTGATTGTGGGGGGCGGGTAACAACACTCCTTGTTCAGGTGCCCACAGGCCCCCCGTGGGAGGCCACCTGCAGGGGGGCTGAAGGATTCCCGAGATGTGGGCGTAGTTACGCCCCCTCCCCCCCCGCTCACGTGACCGAGCTAGCGGTCGTCATGACGACGTGACGTGACTCGTCTGATATCCGAGGTGCAGAGAACGTGGGGGAAGTGGACCTTTCTGTCGTGGAAATTATGTAGGAAGGAACTGCAAAGGCATGGAGGGTCTGGCAGGGATGGTGGAATCATGGGGCAGACTGGCGTACCTGCCTTTGCCTGCATTTACCTGTGCGCACCTGTGCGCACCTGTGCACACCTGCCTTTCCCTGGCGTCTCCTGTGCACACCTGCCTCTGACCTCGCATCATTGGGCGAGTCCCCTCCATCCATCCTTGCACCTTCGTCTCCCGCCTGTCACATGAAGGGATGGGTCGGGTCCTTCCACTCGGGTGGCTCTAGAGCCTCCAAGGTCCCAAACCCAGGCGCCCGTCCCCGAGAGGGACACAGACAAGGACTGCCGCTGAGTGCAAAGAGCATCTGGGTTCACCTCAGCCACAAAATATTTATAACGCTTTTCCCAGGACAGAGGAGCTGGTCGTGTTCATTTCTCTCCTCACGGTACGATGGCCCAGTTTCTGGGTTTCTGTAAAGTGGTGCTCTTTCCGGGGACTCTCACGTGTTCTGTACTCAGCGGGCAGCCCAGGAACGTCGTGACCGATGTCTGGACGCTCCAGGTTCACAGAAAAAAAAAAAAAAAAAAGGGAAGCTCATCGGGGGAGAACGGTGTCTTCCCACAAGCTCATTCGGGCCTCATGGGGCACATAGAGGAGACCAGAGGAGACCAGGGAGAAGGCAGTTTGCAAAAGCAGAGACGGGGGGGGGGGGAGATGCACTCCCCTTTTCCTGCTCTGGGCCCCCTCCTCTCCCAAAAATAAGACTGCTCAGAGCTGTCCTTCAAGTGAGTGGCACCCGGGTGACGTTGGGAAGCCAGCGGGGATGGGCTGTCTGTCAGCGGGGGGCCGGGTGGAGGTGGAGGTGCTGCCTCAGGCCGACACAGCTTCTCGGGGCATTGAGGAGGGAGAGAAGGCACGGCCGCCTGTCGCTCGTGTGTCTGTCCAGTCCAGCCCCGGACAGACCCACGGACACTGGGATGTAAGGCAGACACCGTCCTCACGGTGCCAAGAGATGGGGCTGTCACGGAGGCCCTCATAGGGCCCCAGACCGATCCGAGGGACTGGAGGGGGTGGCCGAGGGACATCTACTGGGTGGACGAGCTGGTGGAGGCCTGGACCCCAGGAAGCAGCTCTGGAAGATGACAGCAGAACGGCTTTGCTGGTTGAGCCCTCTGTGGGGACAGTGGAAACGCGTCTGGGGGCGCATTCCGCCCGCTGCTCCCCTTTGCTCTCCGCAGGGATGTTTCTAGAGACCTGGGCAGGGCGTTTGGAGTGGGGCGGAGCTCTGGCTGGAGGTGGGCGGTGTCTGGGGGGGGCTTGTCTCGGAGGTGGGGTTGCAGGATAAACACACCCCCTTGTTCAGATGAGGCGCTTTGTTCTGAGTTTTGGGGTGACTGATGGAAGTCGTTTGTGCCATCGAAGGCAAAGGCCTCGCCATCTCTCTGAGCCACGTACGTGTGGGCTCTGCCACCGTGAGGCCTCACCACGGGTCTAAGGATTATTATTATTCCTTGATCGATTGCCTCCTTGATTCATTCAACAAATATTTTTATTAAGTCTCAGCTTAAGGAAGCAGAGGGAAGAGGGTTGCCTCTGGCAGCTGCGGGCAATGAGAGATACAGTCTCTATTTATTCCACACCTGTCCTGGAAGATTGGGCCTCCAAACACAACTTGATTTTTTTTTTTAACCTAAGTGCTTTTAAAGACTTCTTTGAAATGTAGGACAATTATGCAAGCAGAAAAAAAGGATCTAGAGCAAATATTTAACTTTGCCTTTGGTATGTCGAAGTCACTGGCCCGTGCAAATCTCTCAGGCATGTCCTCTAAGGATGCATGAAAATGTCTATGAATATTATACGTACTATGTAAAAAATTATATATATCTTTTTTTTTTTTTTCTTCATGGGGAGACACAGATCGGGGGTCTTGTGTGACGGAAAGCTCGCTGTGCTGGAAGCATGTGGTTTATCTCACAGCCTGGGGTCCCCATGCACCCCACCATCCCTTCTGGAGGCAGATCTAGGCAGGAAATACTCTGTCCTCCCAGAATCCTGGGAGACTGAGGGCACAGAAACCCCTATAGCTTGCTCAGAGTCACACAGCACCCGCAGGGGGATCCAGATCCAGTGGATCTGTTAGGTTCTTGAGAAAGTTATTAGCCCAAGACGGGGCTGGAAGGGGCAGACTCGCGGCGTCTCAGCGGAGCTGGGGGCCAGGGGCTCAGGCCGAGCCCCTTTGGGCTTTGGCCAGCTTAGCGATCCCGGAGTCCCGGATGTGATGGGGGTTCCTGGGCGTCGTCCCCAGAGGGTGCCTTTTCGCCTCTAGGTTGGCTTTTATCTCCCACATCTTTCCTTGGCTGGGAGGACACAGTTCCCGCGGGTGGAGGGCGCCCAGGTGGGAGGCGGCCCGGGAGCAGGTGGCAGGCCGTGCGCTGGCCAGGCACGGAGTTCTCCCGCGCCCTGCCACCCCGCCGGCGTGCAGTGTCCCCCGAGCTTCCCAATCCTGTTCACGTGCGACGCCCCGGGCGCGGGAGCCGCCTGCGTTCCGGATAATCGCTCGGCGAAACCGGGCTTTACAAAAGAAGGGACTTTCTGGTCCGCTCGCTCGCTCGCTCGCTGGCTCGCTCGCCGTGTCCGGGGTGGGGGTGGCCGCCGCGCGCGCGGGGCGGGGCGGGGGCGGGGCGGGGGCGGGGCGGCCCCGGGCGCCAGCGGGGCCGGGTTGCTACAACAGACCCTCACGCGGCGCGGGAGCCGCCGCCGCCGCCGCCGCCGCCAACGCGGGCCGGAGCAGGTGGGGCGGGCCGGGCGGGCGGGGCGGGGGGCGCAGGGACCACGACCTCGCGGGGTGGGGGGCGGGAATCCGCGCGGGTCGGCCACGCGGGTCTTGGGCCGCGCGCGCCCTTGGGCGGCGAGAGGACCCCTCCCCCACCCTGGCCAGTCCCAATCGCCCGCGCCAGGCCAAGGTCGCCCCTGCGAGGAGCCCCCGGACCCCGGCTGCAGCGCGGGGCGGGGCCGCGGTGGCCGCCACCCCCCAAACCCCGACACCTGAGCGGCGGTGGCGGCGGCGGCGGCGGCGGCTCCCGCGCTCCGGCCGGCCTGGGCGCGGCGCCGCCCGGGTCCCTGCGGCCCGGCCAGGTGCGTGCGGACGCCGGCCCTCCCCGGGGTGCTGCGACCCGCCCCGGCTCGCCGCGAGCGGGCTGGGGCCGGCCACCAGGTAAGGCGGCGGCGCGGGCGCGGGGAGGGGGTGGCCGGGGCACCCCGCGCGGACAGGGGAGGACAGTGGGTGGCCCCCGGGCGCCGGCCCTGCTCACCGGCTGCATTTGGGGTGCGCCTGGACTCCGGGAGCAGTAAGTACCGGCTAAGCGCAGTGCCGGACGCAGTGCTGGACGCATTTGGGGGGGCGTGGGGAAATGGTCCCTCGCGCCTGGAGAGACACGCCCGCCCCCCATTCGTCTTTCTTCTGGTTTAGGGGCCGGTTTAAAATGCTTCGGAAGGGGCGTGGGCGCACAGCGCACCTTTGTCCCCCTCAGGGATGCCGCCCCGCACCCCTAGCGCGCTCCGCGCCTCCCCCTGGCGTGACGCAGGTGGACCTACCTTAACCCCACCCCTGCCCGGGTTCTCCTTGTCCTAGGTCGCCGGCCGCCGCTGGCCTGGTGACCTGGGCCCGCGTGCCAAGCGGAGGAGTCCGCGCGGGGCCGCCAGGGGGCGCTCGGGGGGGGGGCGGGGACCCCGCCTGGGCCGCAAGGTCCCCCCAAACCTCCATCCAGGTGCGCGCGCCTGGAGCAGCGGGCTCCGGAAGGCTGGGGCCGGCGCCCCTGGCGTGGGCCCGGGGTTCGCGGGGCGGGCACCCGGGCCCTTGGGGTCACGCAGCGTCCCCGCCGGACGCCCGGCTCCTGTCCGTGGCCAGCTGCGGCCGGGTTGGGGAGCCGGGCTGGCGCAGGTGAGCGGCCCCCGCGCCCGCCACCCGTGAATTATGCAGTAGGCTGGCACCGGCGCGCCCGGGCTGCTCAAGTTTCCCTGGCAACTTTGGCCGGGGCGTCCGTCCTCCGGGCCCCGGGCCCCTCCGCAGGGCGGCCGGGGCGGGCGAGGGGAGCGCTCCCGGAGACCCCCGCCGCCCGCGCGAGCGCCGCTGGGGCACGCGAGCAGGTGCGACCCCAGCGGAGGGCCTGGCCGCCCGGCTTCTTCGGAAGGTGCGACCCGCTGCGGGTGTGCGCGCCGCCAACCCTCTGCGCGCGACGGGAGGGCGCGCGCGCGCGCGGGCCTGGTTCGGGTGTCAGCCGCGCTGGGGGCGTCCCAAGCGCGCGAGGCCCGTGATCGTGACCGCGGGCTCTGGTGGCCGAGCTTTTAGAGTGACCTTGGGCGGCTCAGGAGGGGAGTTGAGGCCGCGCGGGGTCGTTGGGCACCTCGGGGTGAGGCCGCCGTGGGCTCGGCCCTGGTGGTCCTGAGGCCACCCGAAAATGAAGCGGTTTCCACGTGGAGATTCGAGGTAGTAAGTTGCTTAGTTCGGTGACCTCTTTCTGTTTGAAACTGAAGTTGGAATTAATGAGGTCGATCGCTAATTAAAGTGAGCTCCGGGGGTGCGTGGAGAGGCGACTTGGGAAGTGCTGGGTGGGGGGGGTGGGGTTTGATCTCCACCTGCGCCTTGCCCTCGACCTTGACCTTGCCAGGGCCGAGGCTGGGAGAGCCCCTGGACTCAGCCTGGGTCAAGTGCGCGCTGTCGCGATGTGAGAATTAGTGAGAACCGTCCCTCCCTCGCTAGCTCAGTGCTGGCGCCCCGGGGGGCTTTGGGGTGTCCACTGTGGGTAATAAGCAGGCTGCCTTTATAAAAGGGGTGAACCTCTGCCTGGAGCTTTGTGCCCACTGGGGTTCGCGTTGGGTAGGGTGGAAGGCGATGTGGCCACCCTAGGAGGGGTTAAAAGGCAGGAGGTCGCAGCAGGAGGCCTCTCCAGGAGGCCTGTGGGTGCCCTTGTCTTAATAGGAACGGGGTGTCTTCCTGGGGCTGGGCAGAGGACCAGGGACCAGTGTTCTCAAGGAAACGCCCCAGCGCCAAGCTGGGGACTTGTGGCTTTCCTAGCGGGGGGGCCTGGGCCCAGAGGTGCCTTTCCGGGGCGGTGGAAGGAGGCTCTACTCTTCGAGCACCTACAGGTGACTCTGCCCATGAAGGTGGGTGCCAGGGGCCCTGGCTGCTCGGAACAGATTAGGTCTCGCTGGGGTGGGGGACCTCTCTGCTCCCGGCTGCAGGTGCGACTCATGTGCAGCCGAGTTTCCCAGGGTTTTCATTCATTCATTCATTCATTCGTTCGTTCATTCATTCACTCGTTCATTCATTCATTCATTTGTTCATTCATTCATTCGTCTGGCAGGGGCTCCCCCTCGGGCACCTAG
This sequence comes from Macroglossus sobrinus, assembly GCA_004027375.1. Classification (NCBI taxonomy): domain Eukaryota; kingdom Metazoa; phylum Chordata; class Mammalia; order Chiroptera; family Pteropodidae; genus Macroglossus; species Macroglossus sobrinus. The sequence continues at coordinate 33,066 of PVKZ01006015.1, read as the reverse complement.
AACTCACTGTGTGCGGGGGGCACCAGTGCCTTGGGCTAGCTGTATCCTTCCTCTAAGTGACAGACCTCTGGTGTCTCTGTCCTCTCCGTGACGAATGGGGGCTTTCCCCAAGTGGGGTTCAGGGTGGGGGTTCTCGGGGAGCGGACAGAGAGGGGCTCTGAGCCCCGGACTCTCTTCTCTCAGGAACCCCGGCCACCGTGTGGACTGTCGGGCTGTCGGGCCTGGAGCCGGGGACCCCTTTTCGGGGAAAAGCCCAAGTGTCCCTTCACAGCCCCCTCTGAGCTCCAGGAGGGGGACCGTGAGGGTCTTTGCCATCCAGGTGGCCTCAGGCGGATTTACCAAACCCTCGTCTTTGACCGAGGGGGGCAGGGAAGAAAGCGCCCCACATGAAGCCCGGCCTGTTCATCTTTGGCACCCCCGGCCCTTTGCCTGGGCGGGCGGAGCCTGGGGTCCTCGGCTGTGTGACCCTTGCTCCTGACCCACCCACCCACCCAACGAGGGGCCTGCCGCCCTTCTCTGCCGGTCAGAGGTCAGCGAGGGCACGTCCGGTTTTCTCTGCCTGGTGCATGAAAGTGACCCCAGCAGCTAATCAGCTCAGGGCCTGCTGCTGGCGCCAGGCCAGGAGCCGGTCACAGGCACCCCAGGGACTCCCAGGGCCCCGAGAGAAGGGATTGGACAGCACACAGAGGGACGGGCTGTGGTAGAGGTGACCACGGGGTGCTGCAGGGCACGGAGAGGGTCCCCAGCCCCGTCTGGGCAGGAGGGGACTTGGGGGATGTAAGACCCCTGGGAGAGGCCGGGGGTCCCATCTTTCCTGGGCTGGCATTTCCCCTGGGACCCGGCAAGGCCCCCGGAAGGGAGGGTTCCCAGACGGTCTCCGTAGTTCCTGTCCCATGGGTGGGGAACCGCTGCTGGGAAGTGACAATGATGACAGTGACAGCAGCTGCGAAGGTGACAGCAAGACTCCTCTCGCTGAGCGTCAGTCAGTCCCACCCCCCGTTCCCTTGCTGTAGATGACCTCATTCCACTCACAACCCCGCGGATGAGGGGACAGGTGTGTCACCCCCACTTGACAGGTGAGTAGCCTGAGGCTCAGAGAGCAGGGGACCCACTTGTCCTGGGCCGCACAGCCCTTAGTCTCCTCCACGGTCCCCCCGGGGAAGAAAACTTGCTACTTGTGTAAAAACCGTCGGTGAACGGAATCCACGGTTTCTGACCCGGCGTCCAGACGCGAAACACCTGTCTTTCTCTGAAAGCTGTTTGAGAACTGACCCGCAGGGCTGATGGAGGTGAGGGGACCAGGACGCTGCCTGGAGGAGGTGGTCCAGGCAGAGCCCAGAGCCTGCCCAGGGCTGAGGGACAGCGACCCGGGCCCCTCTTGATGGGTGTGCCGGGGGCCGGCCAGTGGAGGCACGTGTCACTCGTGGTAGAGTGAGGCCCCCAAAGCATTTCGAGGCTGCAGGGGGTGGGCAGGAAGCTGTAGAAGGAGCAGGGCCCCCGTGATTGGCTGCCAAACGTCGGTGTGGGAGGGGGCGGCCCCGGCGCCCCATGGCTGGCCAATGGCCGGCCAGGATAGTGCTTGCAAACTGTCCTTGTGGGGTTTGCCAAGGACTATGGGTCGAGGGGTGCGTGTTGGATGAAGCCAGGAGCTCCTCACGGCAAAGCTGTACATGTCCAGTGACGAACCCCAGGGCTGCGGGGTGGGGCGCTCCCGGCCACCCCCCCCTCCCAGAAACGGATGGACGCAGGACAAGCGTTCCCCAGGGCAGCTCCACCCTGGGGCCCTGGGAGCAGGAGATGCTGCCAGTGTCAGCGGCAGGGATGGCTGGCGAGAGTCCAGCGTCACTCAAAAGTCCTAAATCGGGACCCCACCCAGCGTATTTATTCAGTGGGTTCGGTGGGGACGCGCCCCCCACCCTCAGGCAGCATCCGGCAGGGGCTCATTTCTGCCCCACATGTTTGCCTATCGACTCCCCGGAAGGGTTGTTGCCAAAACCCACGTGTGCGCACGTCACCTGCACCGTCTTTATGCGAAAAATTCTAATATCGGGCAAAGCTGAAAACTTAGGCTCCCAACGGCTTCACGTCCACGCGGATCCCAGCACGGACCGGTCTGCTAGACGCGTCGTGCGGAGTAAGTGGCCGTCCATGGTGGTGTCCACGGGCTGATGTTTGGAAGGAGCTGGTGCCTGGCTGGCTAGACGAGCTGTGGTGTAACCACGGCGACGGCCTGGCAGGGGAGGCCCGGGGTGCTCCGGGCACCTGTCCCGCCTCAGGGGTCCGTCCGTGCCGCTGCCACCAGGGGCTTTATCCTCACGTGGCAGACCTCCATGCTTGTCCATCTTCTAAAGCTGACGTGGCAGTATTGACGTGGCAGGAAAATATACCTGAAGCGACTTAAGGAATTCCCCGTCACCGCAGGTCGCTGAGTGTTTAAAACACCTCTTCCTCACTGAGGAAGCGGTGGGCAGATACAGTGTGGCTTTTGAGAAACGGAGAAGGGGACGTGTGAGGGGAAGGGCACCATCTCGGGAGCAGGTGGCGAGTGTGTTGTGTTTTAGCTAAAGCTGTAAACGAATCAACACACACCCCCCGCCCTTTGCTTGGCATTGGGGGGGCCATGTCCCTGGGGCACACCTCTCCCCCCTCCCAGGCTCTGAGGGGACAGGAAGGCCTTGCGTATGTAGAAGGTGGGAGGGGCTGCTGGGAAGGGGTCTCCCCACACTTTTCCGGGGGTTCTGATGAGCCTGGGGACCGCCAGGGTGGAGACCCGGGACTTTGGGACATCGGTGGGCTGCGCCTTTGAATCTTTCTGAAAAGTCAGCGTTGGGGGCCCCTCTCCGAGGAGAAGGGACACCGTGTGAAAGGCGGGGTGGTACTTCTGGTGTCACAGGGGCCCCACGAGCGTGCAGGACACGACCGACCGCTCCTGAGCAGGGTCTTCCCTGCCCCCATCTTTCTCTTTCTGATGGCGATGAATCGTGCTATTCTACTGTCCTGTGTCATGGGCATTGCCCTTGCTTCCTGGGGGGGGGCCCGGGTCCCCAAGAAAGGACTGAGTCCAGCTTTTCTCTGGGTCTCAGGGTCCTGCCTGGCCCCGGGGAGGGGGGGTGGTGTGTGAGCTGAGTAGAACATATGGGCTACAAAGTGTCACTGGAGTGAGTGGGCGGGGGTTTCAGACCCCACCCCTCCCCCGCGTGTGCTCAGCTCCAGGAAGTCACAGAACCAGTCGGGCCACCGGCCTGTTCTCGCTTGGCCTCACTCCGAGGGTTGAGGACGTGGCCGGCCCTCGGGCTGCGTCCGGGCCTGGCAGCCGGGTGCCTCGGGGATGCTGGGTCCCGTGTGGGTGGCATCTGGGAGGTCCACCACCGAAGCCGGATCCCGGGGGGCCGGGAGGGGAAGCGGGCGGCTGAGCGCAAACGTGTCGGACGCAGAGTCCGGTGGAGCTGGGCGTCGAAGTCCGGGCGACAGTCCCGGGGCCGGGCGTGTGCCAGCTCTCATGTCCCCACCCCCCGTGGGCGAGTGCCACCTTCTCGGTCCCCAGCCCGCTTCCATCAACCCGTGGCTGCTTGGTCTCCGTCCCTTCTGAAGCTTCGGGCCCCCCGTCCGCGGGCATCCCCGGCCAGGTGAGTGACTCGGGCCTGGTGACAGGTGGGCGCCTGCGCTCAGACGGGCAGGAGCCCCCCCCGGACGCTGTTCTGTCCCTCTGCCCTGTGGTCAGCTGGCTGTTCCCAACAACTCCTGTCTCTCTTTCTGGGGGCTGCAGAGTGCCATCAGGAAGGCCGACAGCTGGCCCGACCCACGGGGGCGGGCACCATATGACCACAGGCGTCACTTGGGTTGTGTGTCCGATGTCACCGGAAGCTGATTAGTGTGGCCCTGACCGTCGGGCCCCAGGCAGTTCCTGTGACAACCTGGAAAGGCGGGGTGGGGGGCTGTTTTCAGGGACCAGGGATGGTGTCCATGTGCAGAAGGGACGGCGGACAGTGGGGTGGTGGGGGGCAGCCACCTGCATGGAGGCAAAGCCACCTAAAGGAGGAAGGGACCTCCACTGGCTTTGAGCAGTGAGGGCATCTTTGGTCCTTGCAGAGATGGGGTTGCGGGTGGAAGGGGGGTTCGGCCCTATGGTCCCCCCACTGCGTGACCTCCCCAGCCAGGGACAGCGCACGCAGCCTGACGGTCATCCAGCCATCAGCCCCCTCGCGGGCTGGACTGGTCCCCAGTCTCCCTGGGTGCTTTATGGTGTCGGGGCCCAGCAGCCCCGACAGCTGTTTGTGGGGGAAGGTTGTCCCTGGGAGCTGGAGGAGAGGAATGTGGGGAAAGGGCTTGACTCCCGGAACCCCCAGAGTGGTCCCTGTCCCCAAGCCACCCCTGTCACGCCTGCAGTGTGAGGAGAAGCCTGGCCGGGCCCCTCCCTTCCTGTGCTCCTCTTGGGGCCCTCAGCAGAGAAGGAGAGCGGGTGCTCAGAAGTCCCAGTGGGATCGGGGGGCCACCCGAGCCCTGGGAATCCCGGGAACAGGCCGTCTTCTGTTCGAACACCGAGGTTCTCGGGGGACCCGGGCCTGGGGAGCAGGGCGCACTTGGTCACCCACCGGTCCACGCCAGGCGTCTTGCTCTTATGCTTGGCAGTGACTGACTCTGCTGTGTCTTGTCAGCTGCGGGTGGTATAGGCGCATGGGGCGGGGGCGCATAGTGGGAGTGCATAGTGGGGGAGTGCATAGTGGGGGCGCATAGTGGGGGGGCGGGGCGATATAGGGGCGGGACCAGTGCAGGCAACTTTTTAAAAGGAGGTAGCACTTTGCTGACAGGGACCCCGCTGTCCATGCTCCTGTCCCCGCTGCCCCTCCCCAGGCTTGGATCAGTGTCTGTTGAATGAGTGACTCGCAGAGGTGGCACTGTCACCAAGAGCGCCCACCTCTGCGTGTCTTGTCCTCTGCTCGCCCTCAGCCCCCTGCCGGAAGCTGCCTTGACCTGGCGTCCCCGGGGAGCAGAACGCAGCGGCTCTGGGGTTATTCGCGTGTGGGGTTAAGTGGGTTCCAGTCTGTTTTGGGGGTTCGGTTTCTTCCGGCTCAGGCCCTTTGCCACTGAGTGGTCCTTAGGGCAAGCCAGGATGTTGGGGGCTCATGACTTCCTCCCAAACTTCAGGGACTTCTTAGCTCAACCCCAAATAAGAATGGGGTGACATTTGCAGCTGAACTCAAAAGGAGTGGCCTCAGGGAACGTCTTGGCTGTTCGTGGAGCCGGGTCCGGTGGCAGGGCTGGTGGGGTGCTTTCTGCCCCCCCCCACACCTCCCCCCAGTGCACACTGGGGGAGGGGCCCTGTGGGGAGACTGTTTCTCGGCTTGATTATTTCTGTTTTGGGGTGTTGATTCTACTTGAGTAGCCTGAATGTGCCAGGTCCCGGCCCTCACGGCCCCCCTCCCCCAGCCCCTGCACCCCGCCATTCCGCTCTGTGTCCTTATGAGTCTGACAGCTGTGGGGACCTCAAGTCCTCTCGCGTCTGGCTTCCTTCGCTTGGCACCGTGTCCTCAGGGTCCGTCCTTGTTACAGCGGGTGTCAGAGTCTCCTTCCTCCATGAGGCTGTCACATCCCATCGGGGACCGGAGACTCGGGGTGTTCCCACCGGACACACTTGGGCTCCGAAGCCCAAGGCCACCTGCTTGCTCTTGGTGCTCAGAGCTGAGCCCATCCCTGTCACCTCGCCCCACGCCGGGCATCTCAGACCCGTAGACAGAGCGGGGGTGGCGCTGTATGTTGGAGAGATCGTGGCACACAACTCGTCCCCTGTCCCCCGGGAGGACAGACATCTCTTCCTGGGAGCCTGACAGGTGTCTCCCCTGTGGGGGCTGAGTCCGGGTCTGGGGCAGGACCGAGGGAGGTGTGCGCCAGAGAGAGCAGCTGCGGGAACTCAGCGGGCGCTGTCGGCCGGCCTCGCGACCTTGAACCTGGGATGGTTGTGCAACGTGTCTTTGGCTGACCTCAAGGGCTGTGGATGTTGGGGCGAGTTTGCTGGTCCAGAGGGAACCCTGGCTGACCCGTGCGGGATGGGCGTACTGGGGTCAGGACACCTCCGCTTCTGGAAGTTTTGTCCTTGTGATACGTTTCCTCATTGATGACTAACGGGGGCAGTCCTGATCACGTGCTTCTAGTCGGCACAGTGTAACCACCGTGTAGTAAGTACTTCACGAGCGGCTAACTCCAGCGTGTCCGTTCCTCCTGGTGACTCTTAGGCTGCTTCTGGTGTTTGACTGTTTCAGCCGGTGTCACAGGGAGTGTCGGTGTCCGGGGGGTGTGGCCTTAGAGCAGGAGTCGCCAAGGCGCCTGCTGGGTGGGGCGCAGGTTTAAGTTTCACGGGTCTTCCATCCTCACTCTCAGTGGGTGGTGCCACGTTGTCATTCCACCTGCCAGGCCGAGAGCTGCCTGGGGCCCCACCCTCGCCGAGATTCCCCCCGTGTCTGATTTATGGGGTCCATAGTGGGCCAGCCCATCTCCTTCGAGTCTGTACTTTTTCTGAGCTTCGGGTCCCCCTCGAGTCCCCACTGTCTGCATTCCCTGTTTACTTTACGACGGGCCATTCCTCCGCTTCCTGTGGGTTCACAGATGCTCCCCGCATATGCTGGACCCAGCCCGCACCCGGCCTGGCCCATCTCTTCTCATTGGCTTCCCGCAGTAGCAGCCTTTGGCTGGGAAGAAGGTGTTCATTCGGATGTGGTCAGTCCATCTTTCTGTCCCCTGGACGAGGTTGGCTTTTCAGATGACCCCTTCCCTGTGCTCATAAGACATTCTCCTGTATTCGCTTCCAGTGGCTTGAACGTGCTGCTTTTCGTTACTTTTTCTTAATCCGTTTGGAGCTGGCCGCGTGGGCGTAGCACTAGTTAGGGATCTGCCCCAGCCCCCGGTTGCTTTGTCCCCCTACCTGTCAGGGACTCGGGTCCCAAGTTCATTTGGGGATTGGTTTTCTGGCTGGGCCGTGTCTTTTGTCTCGTTGGTCTGTTTTCCCAGCTCTTGTGTGCTTACAGTCGCTTAAAAACACGCTTTGGTCTCGGCTGTGTTGTCCCCTCTAGAGCGCACGCAGCCACGTTGCGCGTCTGTCCGTCCACTCGGTGGCCGAGGGGAGGGTGCCGCTGAGCAGCGCAGGGCGGCCCAGGGCTGCCAGCCAGCACGTGGCACGGCGGGCTCCGTCAGTCCCGGGTGACACCGACGTGCTGAGAGGTGCCATATGGTCAGCGTCTGGGACAGACGCTTCCGACGAGGGAACCCTGGCCAGAGCCTAGCGGTTCTGTCTGTCATCATGCCATTCGGTGTGGCGGCCACCAGCCCCACGTGGCTACCGGGCACTGGGAACGTGGCTGGTGCCCCATGTTGGAACGGCAATATATTTTGCCTGTATCGGGTTAAATAAAATATATTATGAATATTCATTTCAAGGGCTTTTTTTTTTTTTCTTTTTAAAAGCGTAGCTTTTTGGGAAATGTGAAGTTGCATTGTGTTTGGAGTGGTTGTTATCGGGCGGCGCTGGTCTGTAGCGTCCCTTCCTGGGAGCTGACATCTGCTGCTCGTTTCTCGGTCTCTGTCACCTCCCCGGGCTTCCGCCTGTCGCCCCACCATCTTGCTCCCCAATGGAGCCCCCCTCCCTGCAGACCTGCTCCCTGCAATTTGGCAGCAGGACCTTGCGTGAGAAGAACCTCCATCACCCACAGCTGCCACCCCAAGGTGGTGGGGTGCAGGCCCCCCTCAGGGAAGCCTGACGTTGGAGGGGAGCCCGGAGCTGGGTTAGGCTTACAGAGGTTCGGAATGTCCGTGCCGGGAAGGCCGAGCCCTTTCTGAGAACGTCGGGCTTCGGGAAGGCGGAGGGCCCCAGGTGGGTCCCCGCGGGTTGCCAGCTGGGCCCCGGGCCTCAGGTTGAGCGGCCTCCCCTGCACCCCGCGGCCAGTGGGGTTAGTGTAGACAAGCCCGGCGCGGTGGCTGCTGTCCTGGAGAAGCAGATTCTTCTTACCTGAGTGTTGGGGAGCGTTACCCACATCCGCTGCCCTTGGACGGATGGACGGCTCTCTGCCGGGCCGTGGGGTCGCCTGAAGCCGCAGGTGGGCCTCCCAGCAGACGGCGGCCATGCTTGGCTGCGGGCCTAGTGGCCTGGGGACGAGGGGTGCGTGCTTTCCCAGGGGACTGGGGTCTGTCACCTCTGAGGTGACAGACCACATGGCCAGCCCCTTGATTGCTGCACATTTTGGGGCAAAATGGTTTCTTTAAAAGACGTACTTACGAATGCTGTAATGAACGCCTGTTCATAATGCCATAAGGAACATAAAATGAAGCCACACTTCTTTTGTGGGCAGCCTGATTCGTCATCGCTTTTATTCTTGTCTGCACACGGTCTCCAGACTTTGCTGGAATATTCCGTCGGCCACCGTGCTGGGCACCTCCGTGCCCGCAGTCCCGTGGGGTCTGCACGGCTCTCTGGGAGGAAGTCTCTTCCTGTCCACTTTACAGAGGGGCAGCCGAGGTCCACCGCGGCCTGTCGGCTGGGCGTCTGCGGCCAGCTGGTGTGTCGTGTGCTGTACCCAGGCCAGCCTCGGGTCTGGGAGGGATGTGAGCGCTCTGTCCAGCTTCCCGTGGTGTGTCCACCTCTCCAACGTGCCCAGTGGCCTCTCCCGACTGTCCGTGGACGGTCCTCGATGGAGGACCTTCAGTTCTGACCATTAGCTGGCCTGTCCCCTACTAATGAAATCTGTCCCCTGTAACATGGACAGCCCCTCCCCCAGACCTCCGGCCGGCGAGGGGGGCACAGGAGGGGTCGGCCATCCAGATGCCCTCCTGATGGACAGACGTGAGCGAGCACAGACCCGGGCGGGGCACCCGTCCTGCAGTGGTGTTGCCACGCCCCGCTCCCCAGGGCCGTGGTGCTGGGGCTCAGCCCGGAGGGTGGGTCGGGCGGTGTCTTACCTCTTTGCTGTCACCCCAGAATCTTTGAGGCTTCTTTGACTGTCCCCAGGGGTGTGTTCACATGTCCCCTGGGTAGGTGGCAGCGCCACACGTAACTGCCACGTAACTCCCGTGCGAACCTGCACAGGTGAGCATTGAATAAGGTCATCTGCTCAAGGTCATGACCAGCCAGCGCATGCCTAGCTGTTGGCCGATGACCCGTGCCTCGCGTAGGTGTTAGAGCCCGTCACCTCCCTTCCTCTGTCCCGTGGGGACCTTCGGGCTCAGGGGCGGGCCATGTGTGAATTTCTGTCTCTGCGAAGCCTCTGGCCGGGATGTGGGACTGTGACGAATTCACGAAGGGGTTCGGGATGATGGGGCCCCTGGCAGCCCCCTCCCGGGGCACCTGTGGCCATTGTGGGGACATTGACAGCCGTGGGGACCCACCAGAGCCCCTTCCTCACCCTGTGTGCACGGGGAGCCGGGGGTGGAGGCGTCAGACTCTGCAGCACGGGGTGGATACCACGGGGTGTTGTTCCCAGCGGGGCACACACCCTCCCCCCGCTTCTGTCCCTGAGAGCTCCGGGTGGCCGGGCAGGGCGCCGTGGAGTGAGCCGTCCTGTGGGGGCCCTCCTGGCCCTCAGAGGGAGCTTCCTGACATAATCGTGCCTTTGTTCACTTGACATTTTATCCTGCCATCTTTTATTGACGAGGGAGCAGGGGAGGGCGGGAGGAGACGAGAATCAATTAAGTAGTAATTGGCTCAGAGAACTTGCTAGAAGCTGCACTGCGGTGGGGCAGGGCCTCTGCCTCTCATGTCCCGGCCATTCTGACGTCTCCGTAAATGACCACGTCCAGGGTCACCGGGAGAGGGCCTCCCAGGGGGCAGGTCCAGGGCACAGGCCGATGGGCGCCCTTCCTGGGACAGCCCAGCACGGGTGGCACCCAAGCAAGACACACACCTTAAGTCCCTCCCAGTGGCTCTGCAGGTACTGCCCACGGACCACACACGCGCGCACACGCGCGCACACACGCGCACATGCGTGTGTGCACGCGCACACCTATGCGCACACATGTGTGCACACATGCACACATTCAAGCAACGCACATGCACATGTGCGTGCACACATGTGCATACGCTCACACATGCTCACACGTGTGCACACACATGTCCACACATGCACACACGCGTGCACACACGCGCACATGCACGCATGCACACACGTGAGCACATGCACACACATGTGCACACGTGTGCACACACTCAAGCAACGTGTGCACACACACATGCACACGCGCACATGTGAACACGCTCACACATGTCCACACACGTGCACACACGTGCACACCTATGCGCACACATGTGTGCACACATGCACACACTCAAGCAACGCACATGCACGTGTGCGTGCACACATGTGCACACGCTCACACATGCTCACACGTGCGCACACACATGTCCACACATGCACACACGCGCGCACACACGCGCACACCTATGCGCACACATGTGTGCACACATGCACACACTCAAGCAACGCACATGCACGTGTGTGCACACATGTGCACACGCTCACACATGCTCGCACGTGTGCACGCACATGTCCACACATGCATACACAAAGGTGCACAGTGCACACATGCACATGTGCACACATGTGTTTATGCATGTGCATGCATGCGCACACATGCACACGTTCACACACGCGTGCACAGACACACACACACATGACCCCGGTGGAGACATCAGGCTGGGTTTCAGCCTTGCACCTGTCACAGGGCTCTGTGGCTGGGCCCCCGGCCTCATTAATATTTTACCTGCGCTGCTGAATAATTTTACTCGGTAACTGTCTCTACCGGATCCCGGGCCGCCCTCCCCGCTCCCGTCAGCGAGCTGGAGGCACGGGCCAGCTCACAGCCGTGCGGGAGACCAGCCCCCTGGATGAGACGAGCCCACGGCCAGCTCCCTGACCGTCCTGCCGTGTGGACAAGCGACTCCCTGCAGAGGGGGCGGAAGTGGGAGTCCAGGCCCTCGGTCTGGTCCCGTGAGCCGCCCAGCACCCGTGGGACCTGGGGCCCTGCTTGTCCCAGCAGGAGGAAGCGCCCGTCAGAGGCGGCCACGGTCCTGCCAGCCTGGACTGCAGCCGTGGTGTAGACGGCACACGCGGGGGCGGTGTCCACCCTCGGCCACGCCCCCTCCCCCTCCCCCACAGGCTGCGAGAACTCAGCTCCAGGAAGTGGCTTTGTGACAAAGCCTGAGCACCAGAGATATTTTTTTCCCCTCCCCTCATCTCTGAAAATATTGGGGCTTTCCCTATTTTCAGATTTGCCCATCTCCTCACTCCAAAAAGTGGATTCTGAACCTCACGGGCTGTTTAGAATCAGAGGTTCTTTATTTTTATTTTTTTATTATGACTACTACTATTATTATTATTATTATTATTACATGAAAGTCACATAACATACAACTCACCATTTCCAAGTGTACAGATCAATGGCATTTAGTGCATTCGCATTGTGCACCCCTGTCTAGTTCCAAGAGGCAACCCCATCCCCATTAGCAGTCACCCCGTGTCCCCTCCTCCTGGCCCTGGCAGCCACCCCCTCCCCCGCTTTCTGTCTTGTGTAAGTGGACCCCACGAGGTGAGGTCTCACAGTGTCTCCAAGCGCCGTCGCCAGCAGCACGTGCCAGCGCTTCCTTCCTTGTTCATGGCCGAGTAATATTCCACTGCGGACAGTCTACGCATTCGTCTCCGGTGGTGTCCGCGTTTTGACCCGTCGTGCCTGGGGCTGCGATGGACACTCGCAAACGGGCTGTTTGTTCGAAGGCACGCTCTCGCCTTGGGGAGAAGCCGGCTCCTGGTTCTGCAGAGCGACTGTCCTAGCTGTTTCTCTGGCCGAGATGAGGGTGTTGACATTCCCTTCATTTGTGGGCGTCTGACAAGGGAACTCCCCCCCAACCCCCCGTGCACACTCGTTTAATCCCCAGGACCCCCGAGGGAGGCATCCTCCCTCACTCTCGTTGAATTAACAGAATTTGCTGGAATGCAGACAGTGACGGGCTGGGGGCGGGGGCGGGGCTGGAACCAGGCCCAGAGACTCCAGAAACCACGCTGCTGCCATCCAGCCCTCCAGACGGGGCCCGCAGGCCGGGTCCGTCCTGGGCACAGGGCCCTGGGGTCGACGTCCCAAAGCCTGGTCCCCACCCCGTGCCCGGGGCGCCCACTCGGGGTTGCAGAGCGGCCTCAGGACACCTCCCGGTTACGGGTTTGATCCCCCAGAGATCCGGAGTCCTTCCGGAAACAGCGCAGGCGCCGAAGGCGGGCGGTTCGTGTCGCCGGGTGTGTGGCTCGCTCGCGCCCTTCGATCCGCCCCCTCACGTGCCCCCTCGGTGTTCTGTCCCCCCTGAAACACACCCCGCACTGGCGGGCAGTTCCGTCCCATCGCATGCCCCTCCTCTTCCGAGTCCCGGCGACCACTGACGACCTCCTGTCCCTGCGGGCGGTTGCATGCGATGCGTCCGTAGGGACGGGGCGTGGGGTGCGCGGCCGTCTGCGCCTGGCCCCTGGCCCCCTTTCGCTGGGTGTGGCGTTTTCGGGGTCCACCCGTGGGGCAGCGAGTGTCGGAGCCCCCCGGCCCCGTCTGTGGCCGAGCGACCTTTCTCTTCACGACGGGCCACGTCTCAGCTGCTGGCTCACCCGTCAGTGGCCGTTACGGACGCGCCGCTGTGAATCTTTGTGAGGACGTTGTGCTTCTCGGTTTGGGGTCTGTGCCTAGAAGTGGCATCGTGCGTCCCGGGGGACCCGGGGGTCCTGGCTAACTCGTTTTCCACGATGTGCCTTTGAACATGACAAATCCTTTTCGTTTTTCAACTATAATGGCAGGGGCGAGAAATGATACAGAACTATTGCCTGTAGCCAAGGGTGATTGATATCTTATACACACCTGGGCTGTATCATTGAATTACATACAGGCTGTGTGTGTTCACGATACAGGGAGAGGACCAAAGGGGAATTATCCCAGCGATGGACGGCCGGGTCACCTTTTAGAAAAAAAATTAAAAAATAGGAAAGCACAGGTCACGTTATTCCAGACGGAAGGTGTGTCTCCTCCCGCCGGCCCTTCCCGTGGGTGCTCCCCGTGGCCTCCGTGTCTGTGCTCTGCCCCATGCACGTCGGGACGGCCGTGTTGTCCCTCGGTGGCGTGCCCTCACACCGCTGTTTTACACTCCCCGCGGTCGTGGTCCTCTCCCCGCTGGTGGGGGTGGGGGGCCCTGCGCCCCGCGTGGGGGCTTTGTCGGCCGCCTGCGACGCCAGCCCGGCGGGGTGGGGGAGGCGTGCCTGTCCCTGGCACGTGGGCGTGGCCGTCCAGGCCCCTGGCGTCGCCCACAGGGATGCTGCAGAACCCCGGGGGACTCGATGGCACCCGTGGGGGACGAGAGGCCCAGCTCCCCGACTTGGGTATATCTGACGCCCCCCCCCCCCAGTGAGGGGTTCGGGGGCCTCATGCCGGCCACGCAGGGCGGGCATCCAGCTCCCCACTCGGCCTTAGCTGCCGTGGGTCAGGCTGGGAGGGGCGCAGTCTTTCCTGCGGTGCCCGGCCGGGGAGATCGGGGGTGACTGACTGAGCACAGGGTCCCATCGGGCCGCCACTGTCCTGGTCCTCTGGCTGGAGAGTCTGGTCGTGGTGGTGGCTTCTGCTGCATTCGGGTGTCCAGATTCTCCAGCTCCAAGTCTGGGGCACGAGGCCGAAGGCCGACCCCGAGAAGTGACCCCCCGCCGTCCCTCAGGCGCCGCGGCCCCGGCCAGCCTGCCTGCCTTCCCTCCCTCCACCTTCCGGAGTCTTCCGTTTGCTTTCCACGCCACGTCTGGGGTTCGGGTCGTACCTTCCAGGGAGAGGGGGGGGGCCCAGGCCATCTGCTCCCTCTTTTTGGTCCCTGGTTTTCAGCTCGGAGACGCCGGGGTCCACGGCCGGCGTGACGTCCTGCCTCCCGCCAGCCCCTCCTGACCACGCCCTCCTGGGCCTCCCTGTCTCCCACAGATCTGGAACATTCCCCGTCCACCCTCGGCCCGCCGGAGGGCAGGGAGGCCCTGTCCCGAGGAGCGTAGCTGCGGGTCCCGGTCTGCCAACGCCTCTGGTGAGTGAGAACGTTTCCTCCTCGTCTCGTCACCTGCCGGCCAGTCGCCGGGGACACGCTGTGGTCCGGCCCACCCCTTCTGCCCTGTGTCCGCAGGACAGCCAGCGCCTCGTGGCCGGGTCCCCGGTGTTGACTCGGGGTGGGGAGGGGGTGGATGGGGTTACCCTTGGTGCTGGGGGAACAAAGCTGCTTCTCGTGCCCAGCTCATGTCACCTCGAGGGGACCTAACGAGACCGCGGCTCGAGGCCCCAGCTCTGGCCTCTGGCGTCTGCTCGGGGGTGTCCTAGCCGCCAGGCCCGTGCCGGACGTGGCTGGTGCAGCCGAGGGCAGACGGTGGGGGAGGAGGGAGGCGCCCGTCCAGTTTTTCAGGGACCAGGGGACAGCTGTCCGTGCCGGGGGAGGGTGCGAGGGAGGGACGCGTGGCCCGTGGTTCCGCAGAGTCCAGCCCCGTTTCCCTCGGCACCGAGTCCTCACGGGGCTTGTCCCCAAGGTCCCCGAGAACCGACCAGGTGCACGCAGGGCGCAGCAGGCGTCAGGACGTCCTTCCTTGTGAATGCTGAGCCTCGTTCCTGTCGGGCCTGCCCGTCCCCGATCCTCAGACGCGTGGGCCTCTCCCGCCGTCCGGCCGCCGTGGCCGGTGTGTCCGTGAACACGCGTGTGGCCCCGCCTCCTCCAGGCCCCGCGCTCCATCCGTCCCTCTGGGGGCCGGCCCGGAGGTGGGGTCGCCGGGCCGCGAGGTCCTTCTCCCTCTCATCCCCTGAGGGGCCTCCGCACTGGTGTCCCCGGTGGCTGCCCCGTTTCGCTCCCCCCGAGGTCCCCATTTCCCCACGTCCTCGCCATGCGCTGCCAGCAGCCATCCCGCCGGGCGCAAGGCAGGGGGCGGGGGGGGTGTCTCCCTGCGGGTTCAGTTTGCGTCTCCCCGACGGGCAACGCTGAGCATCTTGCCATGTGTCTCTCTGCCGTCCGTGCGTCTCCTGCGGAGACGTCTCCGCTCTGGCTGTTTGACTTTCGTCGCTGAAAGTCCCCTGAATGTTCTGGAACCCCTGGCCGCGCACATGCGCCATCTGGAGCTCTGACTCCCCGTCTGCGAGTCCCCCCTCTGTGAGGAGAGTGTTCTGGGCGCACGGCCACACCCGTGCCTCTCGGGGCCGTCTCTGGCTGCCTTCCCGCCCATCGAGGGACGGAGGTGGCCGATGGCGTGGTCTGCAGAGCGGGCCCGTCACGGCAGAGCTCGCCGGCCCTGTCCTGACCCATCTTGTGTGGGCACAGTCAGTGCTGGGAGCGCTGGGGGCTTCTCTCTGCCTGGACGCCGGGGAGGGCTCCCCCTCCGTGCCCCGGGGGACGTGGGGTGCCCATCGCGAGGGCGTCTGGGGCACTGCAGGTCTGAAGCCCAGAGTCTGGCTTCGGTCACGTCTGCGTAGCGTGCCGACCCCAGACCGCGGGCGCAGGCACCGTCCTCGCCAGCTGCCGGGCACAGAGGGCCGGGCCGTCGTGGGGGTCCCTCCTGTTGGGGTGCAGGAGGGAGGGAGGGAGGGAGGGGCCACTAGGTGTGGTCCCCAGCGGTGCCGGGGGAGCAGCGTCATGAGGCAGCGCTCACTCAGGTGCTGACACAGGTGCCGTCTGGGGCCTTCTGCCCAGCTGGTCGTGCCCGCCGCTGCTTGCACCGGGTTGTGACGGGCACCCGCTGGTGGCGTCCTGGGCCTTGCGCGAGCCCTTCTCATTGAGGGATGTTCGCGTTTGTGGGGTTCGTGGCTGATGGACACGTGTCCGCGGAGGGGGCAGCCCGGCACGAGGGCTGCGTGGGGCGGACAGAGGGCGTGCAGTCCAGGTGCGAGGCCATGCCAGTCACTGTGAGTGTCGTGGGCGCTGATGTGGTCCCTGCCGACCAGGTGTCTTCTGCAGGGCTCGGCTGTCCGCAGGCGCGGGGAGGGCAGGGTGACAGCACCCCAGGTCGTCGGGGAGGACACAGAGCCTCCTCGACACCCCCTCGTGCCTCCGTGTCAGTGACACTCATGGTGCAGGTGGCGCCTCGTGGTGCAGGTGGCGCCTCACGGTGCAGGTGGCGCCTCGTGTGGTGCCGGTGACACTCATGGTGCAGGTGATGCCTCGTGGTGCAGGTGGCGCCTCGTGTGGTGCCAGTGACACTCACGGTGCAGGTGGTGCCTCGTGTGGTGCAGGTGGCGCCTCACGGTGCAGGTGGCGCTGCTGGTTGGGAGAGATCGTGGGTTTGTTTTCCCATCTTCTGTTCCCTTCACAGGGCACCGAGGGTCCCCGCCCTGGCTGGCTCAGGGCTGGGACAGAAACTGGACATGGGTCCCCTGACATGGGGGCCCCGTGCTGGTCGGAGTCCCTCGTTCCTGTCCCGCGGCCTGGGGACACAGCTCTCCCTGGGCCTCTGGTCTCTCGTCGCCCAAGCCCCAGTGGCCACCAAAAGTGACTCTGGACATGGCCCTGTGGACGCCTCTGCCCCCCAAGTGACCCTGCCCCTTCACTGCTACCAGCAAACCAACGAACATCCCTAATCCCAAACCCAGGTTTTGCCTTAGAGGACTTGGCGGCTGGAGGTGGGGGTGGGGAGCAGGTGCCGACCCGCCCTTTCTGGAACGTTCCTGCTGCTGGCATTAGACAGAGTCCCGAGTTTCCCACCTGCATTTCGGGGTCTCATTCGCAAACCCAGATTCTCTTCGTTCTGACAGAAAGCTTCGTTCCAAGCAGTTACGCATCTTTATTAGTCTAATTCCGCTGCAGGTGTGTGCGCGTGTGTGCGTGCGTGTGTGCATGTGTGCGCGCGCGTGTGTGTGCGTGCATATATGTGTGTATGTGTGTATGTGTGTGTGCGTGTGTGCGTGCGTGTGCGCGTGTGTATGTGTGTATGTGTGTATGTGTGTGCACGTGTGTGCGTGCATGTGTGCGTGCGCGTGTGTGCGTGCGCACGCGCGTGTGCGTGCGTGTATGTGTGTATGTGTGTGTGCGCGTTCGTGCATGTGTGCGTGCATGTGTGTGCACGCAGATGCGTGTATGCGTGTGTGCGCACGTGCGTGTGTGTGCGCGTGCGTGTGCGTGTGCGTGCGTGTGCGTGCGTGTGCGCGCGTGTGTGTGCATGTGTGTGTGTGCATGTGCGCGCGCACGTGTGCGTGCGTGTGTGTGCGTGTGTGTGTGCATGCGTGCATGTGTGTGCGTGTGTGTATGTGTGTGTATCTGTGTGCGTGCGTGTGTGTGCGCGCGCGTGTGTGTGTGTGTGGCGGGGGCGTGTCCCATGTTCTCTGAACACAAACGTTTCCTGTTGTCTTAAACTCATGCTATCCCTGCGGATAAGACCTCACGTCTCAACCTGCCGTTCACGCGCACGTGTTGACAGCGACGGATCAGCGTGTCAGGTGGTCCTCGGCGCTACGGCAAACAGCAGGGGCGTGTGACGACGCGACCTCGCTTCTGGGCGTGACGGGGCCCCCACCGGCCGGGCCGCTTCGGTCCCTCCTTCACGGTTGTCTTCCTCGGGGTGTGGACGGACGGTGGGCCCAGGAGGGAGACGGGCCTGGCCCGCCACGCGGACCTGCGGTGTCAGTCACCGGGGCTGGCCACGGCCCCAGGCGGGCGGCTGGGACCAGGACTCGCGGGTTCTCGGGGGCCCCACCCGCAGGTGGCACCCTGTCTGTGGCATCAGCCAGCTCCTCGCTTGCAGAGACCTGCGTCCTCCTGTGGCCACCAGCGGGGGTGGGGGGGCGGGTGGCCTGCATGGTCCCAGAAGGCCACGCTCTGCCACAGGGGTTTGCGGGGAAGTCCGAGGCCAGCTTCCTCTCATGCGTGGTTCTGGTGTGCGTGTCTTCGACTCCCCTAAGACAGTTAAGAGACTTCGGACTGGCTCTGGCGACACTTGGCGGCCATTCCAGCAGATGGGGCGCGCCCGTGTGTGGGGGCTTCTTGCAGCTTTCATGGTCCGGGGTCCGTGCTGTTCGCGGCTCTGCCCGGACCTCACCTCACAGGCCGCCTCTCCCGTCGCGGGCTGCCCCTTGGGTCCTGCTGCTGGTTCTTCTTTTTAAATATAATCCGCGCTTGTGGGCATGAGGGGATCTCAGGAAGGCCGCCCGGCGGGTGGCCGTGGGGTCTGCGGACGCGTGGGCTGAGGGGGTCTGCGAGGAGCCGAGGGCGGGGAGCGAGGGGCTGACGCTGTCACAGCCTGCCCGTCTCCCTGCACACACCCCGGGGTCCCCGCGTCTCGGCCCTGACCCCCGGCAGGCCCCGGGCCCCGGGAGCGCAGTGACCCCACGGGGGCCAGCCACCCTCGGACCTGCTCAGACTCGGCCCGGATGGCCACTGCGAAACAGCTTTTCCCTGGGGCTGCCCGTGGCACGCCTGCTCGTCCCCTGCACCTGTCCCCTGCTCCCATCCTGTGGCTGGTGGCGGTGGTGCGCTCGGCGTTGGGGAGGTTTCGGGGTTCTCTCCGTAACACAGGAACGGCGATGCTTTTGTCCCAGCCACTCCGGCTGATGGTGCCGTGTCCTTGCGACCTTCATGTGTTGGCACCCTTGTCCACAGGGTCTTGTCGGTGGGACTGGACACGTCTGTCCTCTTCCCGTCTGTGGTCGCCGGTCCTGGCTGCTGGCAGTCGCGCCCTGGGGTGCGGCAGCTTGCAGGGGCTCCGACGTCACCCCACTGGGACCTCCGTCCCGCTTGCCTTGGGGACGCATCCCGTGTCTGAGTGACAAGCTACCCCCACCCCCCACCCCGATAGGAAAAAGCACAGCATTCTGGGAGACCGCTCGGACCCAAGCTCCATCTGCGGGGCCCTCGGGGAGCCGGCACCCGCACACTGCAAGAGTGCCAGGGCCCCAGACGACGGCGGTGGGCGTGGGCCCACGGCGGGGGAAGCGTGGGGCCCGGGGACCAGCATGGTGCCTTGGCGGCCTGTCCCCCGGCCCCGTCGCACTTGGCATGCAGCTCACCGCGCTGTCTCCGCCGCGCTACCTGGTTGCCACGGCGATTCGTGGCCCCCGTTATTTCTGTCCTTTAGTTACTCTCGTACCTGTGCCTTTCCGTGCATCGGCTGTAAATAATGACTGTTGTTCCAGAAGCCCCCCTCCCCCACGCAGGTCCGGGCTGGGAGTCCCCATCTGCAGAGGGGAGCTGAGCTGGCGGCACGGGGGTCCCAGGCCTTCAGTGGGTTCAGACCAGGGAGGGGGGTGAGGCCTGGGCTGGGGAGGGGGCTGCTCACCTCCCGTCCCCTCGGCTGGGGTGCTGGCGGTCCCCGCGGTCGCCCGAAGCCTGCCGTGCCCTGTTCTGAGCGTCCAGGGCTGCTCAGCGAAGAGCAGAGACGAACCCGCCCTTCGCTCCGGGAGCGAATCCCAGAGTCTAGCCGAGGAGCAGATCTAGAATGTTCTCCAGCCAGCGCCACGCTGTAAGAGACAGCACCCACCCTTAGGAACTTAGAGCCACACCCGCTCTACCCGCTGGGGATCCCGCGGGCCGGGCTCGGGGCAGGGACGAGCTGGCGGGAGTCCCTCGAGGCCAGAAGCTTCTCTGAGCGTGTGGCTCTCTGTGGCCTCCTCGGGGCTGGGGGGCCTCGTACGGGGTCCTCGGCATGGAGTGCCCTGAGGGGGGGCCGGGAACAGGAGCCGGGGCGCTGGGGAAAGTGTGCGAAGCGGCATCAGAAAAGCTTCTTAGGGCCACAGGCCTCCCCATAAGGGGCAGGGAGCGGCCCCGGGGGACACCTGGCGGGGCTGCTGCGGGGTCCCTGCCGTCCCCACCCCTGCCCCTGGGAGGCTGGGCCACACCCGCGGCGTCTGACGCAGGTGGCACGTGGGAGCCCTGGGCTCTGACTGCCTTCTCAGTCCGGGGTCCGTGAGGTCCTCGCTCGCCGGAGGCTCCATGTGGCAGGTGGGGGGGCGGGGCCTCCGGGGCGCCTGGCGGATCCACCTGTGGGGACGAGGACGCTCAGCCTTGCCGCCTGGTTTGCACCCGCCGTGGTCGCTCAGCCGGCCAGGATCCTGGCAGCTCGTCCCGCAGGCCACCTCCCGACCTCCTGTGGCAGCGTCCGGCCCCTCCCCCGCCCGCGGCCACGCGGCCCGGCCGCCTGGACGCCCACGCCCTCCGGCAGGCGACCTCCGGTCTCACGGTCACGGCCATCCTCGGGAGGGTCCATACTGCGGGCGACGTCCTTCCAGGCCACACGCCCGGGTCCTGTCTGTCTGTCCGTCCGTCCCAGATGGGGAAACAGGCATGAAACATGACGGTGGGTGGAGGTGGAGACCGCGGTTCCCACGACCGCTGGAGTGACAGGGATGGAGGGAAACCCAGCCTCAGCTTAACCACTGTCATTACCGAGGGTGGCAGCCCAGGCAGTGGCGACCACTGTCATTACCGATGTTGGCGGCATTCGGGGAGGTGGCGACCCGCCCAGGGCGGGACCAGGTGTGGGCCCCGAGCGGGAGTCCGCAGAGCGCCCTGCGGTCAGGGGTGTGGCGCCTGGACCGCCGTCTGCCCCCGGGGTCTGGGGCTGTCCCAGCCAGGTGGTGTCCCTGCCACCCCTGGGAGCGGCACCGCGCCCCCTGCTGTGTCTGCGGCCCGCACGGCGCCCGCCCGCAGGCGGGGACCAAGGGGTGTCAAGTCTGCTTAGCGCCACCGCTGCCCGCTAGGGTGGACGCCGCTTGCGTAGGACGTGGGGAGGTCCCCGGACCCCGCGCCCTGCGCCCTGCGCTCTCCGCGTGCGAGACCCTCCGAGCCCGCACGCCCTTGGGCGTGGGGTGTTCCCTCTGGCAGAGGTCGCGCCCTCTGGCGCCCGCTCCGAGCACGCGCTGTGCAGGGGCGAGAAGGAGAAACGGATTAAATGAACAAGAAACGGGGTGCTTCTCCCTCACCTCCCCGCCCGCCCCGTCTTCCCCGACACCCACCGCCCCCTGCACCCCAAACCCGCTCTCGCCCCGCGGTCACTGTCATCTCCGGGACGGCAGCTCCCATCAGCGGGCAGGCCGGGGTCCAGGATTCCTTCTCCGTGGGGCTGTGCTTCCTGCAGCCTTGACCTTGACCCCCAGTTTCAAGGGCAGTACAACCCCCCATCCCGGGGGCAGCTTCCTGGGGAGCCCCACGGCTCTGGGGATGCACCAGATAAATGCACAGTCTCAAAACCTCGCTTCCAATGTGTTGCACATAGAGTGTCCGTTTGAGGTTTTACTTGAATAAAAATCTTTTTTTTTTTTTGGAAAAACATAAAGATGTTACATTTAAGATTAAGATTTTAAATTTAAGGTTTTACGTTTCCTGGGGGACAGTTTTACGGTTCCCTGGAACAACACGTCAGCAGCCCAATACGGAGTCTGTTAAAATTTGCTTTTGCCACCGTTTTCTTCTTAACTCATGAATAAGGGATCTTAGCGATGGCAGTCGCGCTGAACGTTGTCGCTGGTGTTTTGACAGCTTGAGGTTTTTCCAAAACTGATGATAACCTTCCTCCCCTGACCTGGCCCCGGGGGGCCGGCTTTCAAACTGAGTTTTCGACATTTCTCCCCTTCCCTCTTTGTAGAGCCTCCCCTCTGCACCCCCCCCCATTGTGGTGGGGTGCCGGGGCGAGAGAACAGAGGCCCCCACGAACACACGGGGCGCCCAGGGCTGTCTGAGTCGCAGACGAAACTCGTTCAGTGTACGTCTCCTGCGACATTTGGAAAGTTCTCAGAGTAAAACAGACTCGCTGTTTGCTGAAATGCAGGTGTCACTACTGTGTCACCTGGCGGTTGACCCAGGAGTTAATCATTAAATGTTCTCCCAGGCGGCTGCTTTCCCAGGGATCTGCTCTCACGCCTCGTGCTGAGGTCTCCGGCCTCGCCCCCAGGGCCGTCCCGGAAGGGGCCGGGCGCAGGTGGCCGCCATCCCTGGGGCCTTCCACACCCGAGCTTCGGTGACAGATGTCACCGCGAAGCCAGTGCGAGTGGCGAGGGTGTGTGTCCTCGTGACGCTGCTTGTTGAATTAGACATTCTGAGGACAGCGGGAGGGGCTGGGGACACAGGCCCTCCCCGCTGGGGTCGTCGGCTTTGTGTCTGATGTTGAAGTCGATTTTAGCTTGGCGTAAACATTCTTAATAACCCCCACTGATTTTTTCCACAAAGAGGGTCCTAAGGGTTGTGCACACTCCCCACTTCAGACCTGAGCCCATGGCGAGTCAGCAGCCCAGGGCCGGGGGCGCCAGCGTAGACGTGGCCTGCAAAGTGGCCGTCAACAGACTGGCTTCCAACATTGACACACTCCTAGTGTTTGCCTAAAATCTGGCCTGTCTGAACACCCTGCAGGTCTGGTCACACGTGCCAGCTCGCGTGGTCACACGCGGCAGCTCGGGGCCGTGGTCACACGCTGGCTTGGGGCCGTGGTCACACACCAGCTCGGGGCCATGGTCACACACCGGCTAGGGGCCGTGGTCGCACGCGCCAGCTCGGGGCCGTAGTCACATGCGGTGGTTTGGGGCTGTGGTCACACGCGGCGGCTCGGGGCTGTGGTCACACACCGGCTTGGGGCCATGGTCACACACCGGCTCGGGGTCGTGGTCACACACCAGCTCGGGGCCGTGGTCATACACCGGCTTGGGGCTGCGGCCCATCCCCTGTGCCCGGGCCCACACTCTGCCCACGTCTCTGTGCCTGCCGGCTCTCGTGGGCTGCATGTCTGCCACGTGCGCCCTTCTGGGGACTCTGCACATGCCACGTTCCCGATGCTGACACCGAGGCCTCTGCCGCCCGGTGCCCGCGGCTTCCCGGGGCCATCGCTCGCCCTGTGTGGGGACACTGGGGATGCTGGGGCGGCCTCACGTGCGGACACCGCCGCCTCTGCCGTGACAGCGCTTGCTTACCCCTCGTCAGATGCCAGCACCGCCCGTGACCGGGAGCCGCGGCTGTGTCCTGCCCTGTTGGGGACAGGCAGGAACGAGGAGGCTTTTGCTGGAACAGAACCTACTCTGAGCCAGCTTACACCCTCAGGGCAGAAAGAAGCCACCAGAAGGAAGCCCAGAGTGACAGGACCCAACACGGCGTCTGTCCTGACCTGGGAAGTGGTGAGTGCTGCACCTCTCCTACAGTCCAGAGCACCAGGACGTGACCCCCACCCCGGGGACACAGGCCTCACACCCAGGACACAGCCTCCCCCCAGGGACGCGGGCCTCACCCCCTGCACCCCCCGCCCCCCGGAGAAGGCTGGTTGCATTTCTCGTTGCTTTGTAGGCTGCCAAGTTGTTTAGCATCACGGGCACAGACTGGGCTCCAAGTGACCCCGGAGCTGTGGCTGTCAGTGCAGGTGCCCGGGACGCCGTGAGCGGCGGTGTGGACATGGGTCTCCTCCAGACGTTCCATCAGGACATCTGGCACTGAGTCTCTTTAAAGCCCCCCCAGTCACTTCCCTGAGCAGCGGGGATGGGGGCCGGTTCTGAAGGGGGCACTGCGGTGGTCCCTGGGACGGGAGGGGGCGCGATTTGTGTGTATCTGTGTATGTAATTGCGTCCTGTTTATGAGTTACATTTATGCTACACATTATGATACGTTATAACCACTTGCGCATAATTGCTCCATTATAATAACATAGTATCGTACAGTTATTCCTGTCTTACAGTTACGAGTGTGTCACCCAGTCTGCAGGTGCTGGACGCTGCATGATTACTCCAGGAGTGCATTTCTTCGTGCGTAGGTGCTGAATGGGCGTGTGACTGTGTCCCTGTGGCCGGTGTGGCTGGCTGGCTGGCCGGGACCTCACTCGGGTGGCTCGGGAACGAGTCCTGTCCTCGGCCACGGTGCCCCCCTCCTGCTCCCCGCCCGCCAGGCTGTGGGATCATTAACCTGCAGAGGCATCGGGCCAGTGACCGCCCGGGGACCCGCTCGCTCTGAAACGTGGGTTCGGGATGGTGCTGGGCTGGACTTTGGAACTGTCCTTTAGAAAAGGAAAGCCTCCTGCGATCTGTGGTTTGACGGCTTGGGGTCCTCCCCTCCTCCACCCCCTGCCCCTTCCCTGCTGGCCCTGGCCAGTCTGGGGAGAGCTTGGGAGGGACCGGGCAGGCAGCAGTGTGGGAGGACAGACGGAGCTGTCCCCCAGCATGGGGAGGCGGGGAGGTGCTAGTGCTGGCGTGTGGGGGGCCTGGCTGGCGGGAGACCTCGCCGTGCTGTCTGGGGGTTCCGGGAGGACCCGCAGAGGCCACTGCCTTGCCCCAGGTGTCACATGGCAGTCCTTGGCATCGCCATTGTCCCGATGCATCTGTTTTCGTGTGAAGTCTCCCGGTTACACACCACTGAAGCCTTGTGCAGGCCAAATGAAATAATGTCCCTGGGCCACAATCGGCCCCTTCCCTGCCCCCGCCGGGCCCTCTGGCCGTGAGAGGGCCCGACCCCGGTCAGGTCTGGCCGTGCCCTGGGGAAGGACGCATTCTGGAGGGGCTCCGCTGTGCCCCGCGTTGCCCGGTGTCGGGGTTGCCCGGCGTTGGGGTTGCGTGTGCCCGTGTCTGGCCAGTCCTCGTGACCGTCGGGTGGAGGATGGGCGTGCGCCCAGGACCCACCGCAGGCTGAATGATGAAGCTCGCCCCGGGCGGGGGGGGGTGGGTTTGTGGCTAAGTGGGCTCTGGAAACAAACAGGGGGCACGGGCTTTCCCACGGTGAACTCCGAATTGGCACTGGTAGACTGCGTCCGCCTGGGACATTGCTGAGCCCCCCACTTCCCTGCGAGCCCCTGCTGGACCAGAGCCCGGGGCAGGTGGGGCTTCCTCCCCGCCCCCCACTCCCCCTCCTCCCGCCCAGCGCAGGGGAAGAAACGCTGAAACTGTTTTCAGGAAATCAGACGTTACAGTGATGTCACGCGCCCCGCCGACCCCGCTCTCCCTCCCGAGAGCTCGCCGGAGCTTCTGTGCCCTCGCCCCGTGCACGTGCGCCCACGGTCTGTAGGCAGCGCTCCCTGTGTCCAGCCTGCGTGTCCATGACGCAGGCGTTTGCCTCGTCTCATCCGGTGGTGCTCCGTTTGGGGTCCTCTGCGTGTCGCTGGGGTTCCTGCTCCCCCACAGCTGTGCGTCCGTGGCAGGAGAAGCCACACGTTCATCAGCCAGACCCTGGACGGCGGGGTGGCCTGGTTCGCCCCGTTTCCGTGGGGGCGGCCTTGGATATCTTTCTTCCTGTGTGTGTGTGTGTGTGGCCTTGACCTTCCTCATAGGGACTGCGGGTGTGTCATGTCCTCCACCTGCTCCCCGGTCCCCTGGTTCACATGAGCTTCATCCTCACTTTTCGGGGCCCCGCCCACAGAGCTGGGCGGCGTGGTGGGTGCCCCCCCTCCCCGCCCAGAGTGATGTCGCCTCCGCCCCATGCTTGCTGTGGCCGTGGCCGGGGCAGAGTCGGCTCCTGAAACTAGGTCTTTCCTGGGGAACATTCGTTGCACTGTGATGGACGGGAAGCTGCACCCCCAGCTCCCACCGACTCTTGGGGACCCTGAGTCCCCGGCTTCAGCCTGCACATGCCTGCGCCCTCAGCTGGGTCCTGGGCTGGAGACTGTCCCTCCCGGGCGCAGCCCTGCCTTTCGGCTCGTTCTCGCACGTTTGCTGTCACTCACAGCTCTGCGTTGGAAGCAGAGGGGTTACTGCAGCATGAACTTGAAGCCGTGGTGACCTGGGGCCTGCACTCCCCCGCCCCTACCCTGCCTCCTAATTGCTATGCAGCCTTCTACCCCGTCTGGGAGAGCCGCCAACTGCCCCAGCCGCCCCTCCCCTCGGCGCGACCCTGCGACGCCTTTTAAATGGCACCGTTGCCAGCTCCGGGCAGGGGGGGAGCCCAGCGGGGTCCTGGCCGCGCCCAGCTCAGGGACGAGGTGGGGGTGCCACGTTCACGCCACCTTTCAGACCCGCGTGGCCCAGCCCTCCCAGGTGGCTCCGTGACCTTTGCCCTCCGCCCTCTGCGCCCGCCCCCCCCAGGGGTCCCCTCTGCGCTCTCCGCGCTCCCCCAACGGCGCCCGTCCTCTCCGTCCCGCAGACCCGGGCCGGCCATGCCGCGCAGCCCCACGTCCAGCGAGGATGAGATGGCCCCGAGCTTCTCCGACTACTCCGTGGGCTCCGAGTCGGACAGCTCCAGGGAGGAGACCATCTACGACACCATCCGGGCCACGGCGGCCAAGCCGGGCGGCGCCCGCGCGGAGGAGGGCCAGGGCCAGGGCCAGGGCCAGGGCCACGTGCTGGTCATCCGCGTCATCATCCAGGACCTGCAGCAGACGGTGAGCCCCGCCCCGCCGCCCCGCGGCGCGCGCGTGTGTGCGCATGCGCGCCTGCGCAGGAGGGCGCCTCGGGTGGCCTCGGGTGGCCTCGGGTGGCCTCGGGTGGACTCGGGTGGCCTCTGCCTCGGCCCTCCCTTCCCTCTCCGCCCCGCACCCTCCTGCTGGCGCCACGCTGCCCTCCCTCCCCTGCTGGCTGCCAGCGGCCCCACTGCGTGCTGCTGGTACCTCGGCCACACTGTGCAGTGAGCACCTACTATGTGCCCGGGTGGAGGCCAGGCACCCCGGGGGAGTCGCGGCCCTGCGCTGTGACCCCTCCCTGTCCCCCGCTGTGCCCACCGCCAGGCGCGCGAGCTGCCTGGGGTGCCCTTGCCCTCACCGCCCCCTGGCCGCCCCTGGCTGTCCCCCAAGGCCTGGGCCAATTCCGTGTCCTGTGTCGCCCCTGCCACACGCGGGCCTGGTGCCGGTGGGTCCTTGCTGCTGGGTCCGCCTGTCTCGGCAGGGCCGGGGTCCTCGGTGCCTGGTGCAGCCGGGAGACGGGTGGTCGGCTGGGGGGGCAGTGGAGGTGGGAGGGCGGCCATCGGGCCGGGTCTGAGCTCCAGTGCGGCCTCACCACCCACATCCCCCCTGCGTGGGCGGCTGAGTGTGGGGCGCACCCGGAGGCTGGGATGGGTGCAGGGACGCTGGGAGAAGGAAGCTCTCTGATCACAGCTGGTGGCAAGCAGTGGGAACGCTCTTGCCCCTGGTTCGAGTGACCTGGGGTCTGGAAGGGCAGCCCCGTCTCCCGCCTGCCTGTGGGCGGAGACTCGGGGCCACCTCCTCCTGCGCTCTCTGGTGGCCCCCCCTTTCTTATGTCTCTGAGCATCCCGGGCGCTGGCGAGGACCCTCCTCACTTCAGAGTGGGGTGAAAGCAAGCAGAGGTGGGGCTGGGTCCGGGAAGTGGTGTAGAGGGGGGTGCAGACGGGATGGGTGGGTGGGTGGGGGACAGACGGCCTCCATGTTGCTCATGGAGGATACTGGGCCCAGCACCCCGAGTCCACGCTTGTGCAGCAGCAAAGTCTCCTGGCCGAGGCCAGGATGGGAGGGGGCTCAGATCGGGGCTGTCACCGCGAGCCCTGCTGTGCCACCTGCTGGCCTTTCGGCGCTGGCCACGTGCCGTGGCTCACCCGCTTCGGGCACAGCGGGGGGGGGCCTTGTCTCCCGGCACCGTGGGGGTCTGGCGGCCCAGCGCCCCCGAGAGACCTCTGTGAAGCCCTGGAGAGGTGGAGTCTGTGTTGTTCTTTTGTCTTTATAACTCTTTTCCCTCTCCTTTCTTCCTGTAATGAGGGGCTTATCTCTCCTTGTGTCATCTGGGGTGAGTTAAGCTAACTTCTGTAACGCACAGACCTCCAAACCTCAGGCCCTTAACACAGAGACGTTTTACTCCTCTCTCTCTCTCTCTCTCTCTCATCTGGGTTCCCTGGGGATCGGCAGGGATGGCGAGGCAGAGGTTCTGCTCCAGGCAGACATTCAGGGACCCAGGCTGCTGCCATCCAGTAGCCGGCTCACTCCCTGGAGCCACTTGGCGTTATTAATAAGTTTCAGCGAGCAGGCAAGCAGATTCCCGAATACGGAACCCACGAATAACGAGAATCCACCGCGTGCTTCGAAGTGCGGTCTTGCTCCCTCACCTGGCTCGTCCTTGACCTCTGGGTGACGTTTTCGAGCCCCGGTTCCTGCCCCCGCGTCACCCCACATGCACGGGGGTGGTGCTTCGGGTGCGTCTGTCTTGTCGGTGACTCGGGCGTGGGCGACGGGACCGGGAGGCGTTTGGCGCTGGCTGCTCCGTCTGTCCCGGGAGAAATTCTGATCCGTACATGGTGCTTGCCTCTCGTTTCGAGGGTGTTTTCTTGTATTTGGTGCCTCTTTCTGCGTGGTCAGCCGGAGTCTCTGCTTAAGGGACGGTCATCGCTGTCACACGGGGCCTTTTTCTCCCACGCCTGTCGGCCTTTGTCTGATTGCTTTCATGAGCTGGCGATTTCGTGTTTGTTCCCTGCAGCTTTCCTGAGTCTCTCTCGGTTGCATTTTCAGTCACATCCGTTCTGTTCTGTCCCGTTTCTGGTAAGTTCTCTAGGCCCGGAGTTATGATGCTTCCCGAAAGGAAGGTCCTCCCGGGGTGTGGTCTCTAGCCCAGGAACATACATCTCTCTGGAACCTTCCGAAGACCACCTCTCTTCGCTTTGTTCAAGACAAGCTAAGGCCCTGGAGGCCGAGACCGGAAATCCCATGGGCTTGAGCAACAAAGTGCCCATTGTCCCCACGAAGGCCCTTGCCAGGTCGAGTCCTGTAGCCGGGGACGAGGGACGGACCTGGCGTCCTGCCTGGAGGAAGCGGGGAGCAGCTGAGCGAGCCCCTCACCCCGCCTGCCCGCCTGCGGGGAGGTAGTGCCCCCCGAAGCTCATGTAGCTGTCCCTTCTGCCCCAGGTGTGGCCCTCACCCCAGGTGTGGTCCTCATTGCAGATGTGGTCCTCACCCCAGGTGTGGTCCTCACCCCAGGTGTGGCCCCTCACCCCAGGTGTGGTTCCCACCCCAGGTGTGGTTCCCACCCCAGGTGTGACCCCTCACCTTGCTCAGCGACTCTTTTTCTGCCTCGCACCTGCAGCGGGACAGAGGCAGAGTGGTTGGTGGGGTCCTGGCGGGCAGGTTTCGGGGCCCCGTAGGGAGTGGCAGGGAGTGGCGGGGCAGGTGGCCCCCGGGGACCGGCAGGCGGGCGTGCGTTCCTTCCGCTCCCTGGATCATCGCAGACACACAAAGGGCTTCCTATGCGGTCGGGAGCTGGCACCCTCTGTCACCTCGGCCTTGTGAGCAGGTGGCATGGGCCAAAATCAATAGAAACGAGTTCTGGTATTTGCGTGTTTGGGGGACGGCGGGTGAGGAAGTGGGAACAAACAGAGCTGGCACAGGGCACGGTGGTTGTCCCCAGCCCACACTGGATGTCACATCACAATTAGCTCATTTTTGCTTTTTTTTTTTTTAGGCGAGGCAACCCTTGGTTGACCTCACCGATTGCAAGGACCTTGTCAGCTTACAAACCCTTATTATTTTATTTATTTTTTACGCCTGCAGCACCTGGTCTTCCCAGGTGGTCTCCCATCCGAGGACTCACCAGGCCCGACCCTGCTGAGCTTCCGAGATCAGACGGGGTCGGGCTCGTTCAGGGGGGCGTGGCCGTAGACGCCATGTTTTTGCTGTAATCAGTGTGCTTCCATTTATTAAATAAGTGAGTCTCGAGTGTGAGTTTTCACTCGGGGAAAGGCGTGTCAGCTGCTCCCCCTGACCCCTCAGAGACAGTTTATTGCCACCCACCCGCCCCTCCCAGCCCCCCCACTCACATTTCTCCCCAAAGCAGCCGCCCCGTCCCCTCCACGGCCACCCCATCCCGCCCCTCGCGTCAGCTGACCCAGACGCTCGCTAATCCATCACTGGCTTCCGAGTGAACTGTCAGACGTGCTTGATTTGCAAGTGACCTTGACCTCCCGCGTATCACTGAGGGTCGACATGGAACTCGGGGGGGAAGGATGGGTCCCCTCCTGCAGGCTGTGAATGTCTTCTGCACCTCTTTGTCGCCGATACGTCTTCATATTTGCTTTTTTGTATCTGGGGTTGCCTGCGATTTTGAGTGTTAGGAGGTTGTCACCAGTCTCGGCGACCTTTGAGCCCAGGTGCTTTGTGTGTTGTGGAGTGTTATAAGCCCCTGTCCCTTGCCCGTCATCCTGCAAAGGCCAGGAGGGGGTCTCCCCCGGGAGCGAGGGTCCCCAGAGGCCTGTGCAGGAACGGCCACATTGCCGGGCCCGTAGCTAGTTCGTTACTCTCGACCCCCAGCGGGGAGAGCTGTGTGTCTCTCTCAGGAGTTAACTGGGTCCAGACTTCCGGAAACCAGGGGCTGGAGTGTGGCCTCTGAACTGCACTCCGAGGATGGTCCTCGGTCCCTCGGTGGCACCTTCCCAGAAGGGAAGGAAGGTGGGGGTCAGGTATACCTTTTGCCATAGTCTCTACAGCAGGGGTCCCCAAGGCCTGGCCACGGACGAGCATCAGTCCTCTGGCTTTTCTGGCTCACCGGGGAGTCTCACAGAAGGGACCTGGGAGCAACCCAGGGGTGCTGTTCCAGTTCTTGGTGGCCCTGCTGTGTTTTTGGAAGGCGTTGTGATGGGTTGGTAGGCGCTGCTCACAGTATTTAACTTTAAGAATCGGCTCTCGTGCCAAATGAGGTGACGCGTCCGGCATTGCCTTGCTCTGTGGCTCGGGAGACGTGGCGTCTGCAGTGCGTTTGCAGCCGTCGTGCTCGGAGTCAGCGTAGGTGGCCAGACGAGACGGCCACCCAGACATGAAGTGACAGAGAGCACGCAACAAAAAAATTAAGTCACCCCACGATTGCTCGAGCCACGGGTCTCAAAGGGAGTTCCACGAACGGGCGCCAACAGCGCCACCTGGAGGCGTGTGAGCCACGCAGGCCTGAGCCCGGCCTGGGTCCCCACCTAGGCCCCGCCTGGGCCCCGCTGAGTCAGACACTCCACCAGCTGGCGGAGGAGGGGTGGACAGTCCGTGTTTTAACAAGGCCTGAGTCTCAGAAGCTCCGGACAGGTGACAGGGGTTGCCCGGGGCAACAGGTGGCTACGGACGCCCAGAGAGTCACATCAGTGGCGAGAGTCAAAACTGCAGGAAGCAGCGGCTCAGTCTCGGCTTCCCCTTCCCCTCCAGGCCTTAGGAGGGGCCGGGTTTTCACCCCGCAACGCCATGGGGTCCCCGATGGAAACGCTTGGCCGTCTCCGGACGCGTACCCGGCTGGGCCGCTCGAGGGGTGGCCAGGCCCCTAACCGGCCGTCTCGGTCCCTCCCCGCAGAAGTGCCTTCGCTTCAACCCGGACGCCACGGTGTGGGCCGCCAAGCAGCGGGTCCTGTGCTCACTGAGCCAGAGCCTGAAGGACGTGCTGAACTACGGGCTGTTCCAGCCGGCGAGCGGCGGGCGGGACGGCAAGTTCCTGGACGAGGAGCGGCTGCTGCGCGAGTACCCCCAGCCCGCCGGCAGGGGCGTGCCCTCCCTGGAGGTACCGGGTCCGGAGGCGGGGAGCGGGGAGAGGGGGGTGCGCCGAGCCCCGCCTTCTGTTCGGTTGATAAATCCCACCCCCCACCCCCAGACTGAACCCCTGGGCTGGGGTCCCGAGGTGGCACCCGCATCGGGCGTGAAGCACCGGCCACCACGCCGTTCTCGTCACGTCCGTGGTCGGCATTGGCTCCCTGGCTCGGGACGTCTGGGTGGGCCCCTCACGGGTCCCCCTGCCCCCCAGGCGTGTGTCCCAGGACCTCTGCGTTCTGTTCGGGGCTGCAGTTCGGGGCTCGCTTCCGCGTCCCCATCAGTCTCCCCGCCCTTGGGACCTGGCGTCCGTTCGGGCTCTCGCCCCTGGGGTGACCTGGGTGACCTCGGAGCAGAGTCGCGTGGCCTTGGGCCACCGTGGTGACGTGGGACGCAGGTGTTGGGTGGCCTTACCCACGTCCACGTGAAGTGTGACCCTCCGGCCCTGCCTTGCCGCACCCCGCGGTGACAGGGCGTGCTGCCACACGGTGGGTGGGTGGGGACGGTGACGCGCGCAGCGGCCGGGGTCACTGGTGTTCGGCGACGGTGTGTTTCGGCGTGATGACCCCTGGGGCCGCGGGCGTGGGCCAGGGCTGGCAGGCGAGCCGCCCTGGCGGGTCCTGAGCTGTCCTCCGTGGGTACAGACGGCTGGTCGGTGACGTCACAGGTGTGCGTTCAGAGCCGAGGCCGTGACCCTGGGGTCTCCGTGTAGGTGGGACACGTGTGGGACAAGGCGGGCCTCAGAGAAGAGAGGCTGGGCGCCCATTGACAGAGGCGTGGGGGGGCATTTGCAGGGATGAGTGTCACAGCAGCCCCTTTATGGAACCAGAGGGCGGCGGTGACCCCATGTGGGCCTGTCCCCCACCTGCCAGGCTGGTTTAGGGGGTGCAGGGGGCTCCGGAGAGCCTGCCCCCCAGAATGTGTGACTTCACGCCTGCTTTATTTTGGCAGCTATGCCGAGTTTCGGTCTGTGTGACAAAGGGACACTGTCTGTCTGTCTGTTGGTAGTGGAGGGGACGGGACGCTGAGGGGGTCCCTCTGGGAACTCTGTACGGGATCAGCGCTGGCTCCTGGGCTGCCCGGCCACTGGCTGCACGCATGGGCATCGTCACGTTGTCACGCCCCGGTCAAGCTCCTCGGGGCGTGACGGGGTCATGGGGTCGGGGGTCGGGCGGCCTGCGTCCAGGGCCAGCGCTGTGCCCGGCAGCGCGCGCTCAGTGCTCGGGCCACCCTGGGACTTCTGCGTGCTCATGTCCGTGGGACGGACGGGACACTGTCCGGGGCGGGGAAGGCGTCCAGCCAAAGGCTCCCCGCTGACAGGGCGGCGGACCCTCCGCTCGGGTCCCTCCGCCCGGGTCCCTCCGCCCGGGTCCCTCCGCCCGGGTCCCTCCGTCCGGTCCCTCCGCTTGGGTCCCGGTGACTCCCTGCTATCAGCGCCCTCCCCAACCCCCTGACCCCAGCGCACTGATGACAGGGGGCTCGGGGGTCTGGGGAGCAGCGTAGGTGACCGAGGGGTGCAGGGAGCCACGTGATGCTGGAACCCCGACCCCGGGCGCTATCCCTCTGGCCCCAGGGGTCCTGTGGTGTCATTTCCGGCACCGGGGGCTGCGGGCGGGATTCGTGGGGGATCCACGTCTGTGGGGCGGGGGAGGGGGGGAGGCAGCCTCAGCGCCCATTGGTCACGCCACTTCCA
>PVKZ01006014.1:0-42010 GCA_004027375.1 Macroglossus sobrinus | reverse complement strand
CCACCGGGCTTCAGCAGTGTCCTATTAATGGCTATTGCAAATAATTCAAGACACACTGTAATTTTCATTTTCGACTGAAAGCAAGACTATATCTTATAAAATTATACTTTTGAGGTTTAAAAAGTGGGAAATTGAATTTCATTGAAAAAATTTAAGAGAAAAGGAGAGCTTATTCAAATGGTAATGGGTTTGTAGCTAAAACAAAATGGAATAAAGATCTATAAATTTCCCTGTTTCATTATGATGAAAGGTTAATGATTCCCATTTGACCAACGATAACATAAAACAGTATGTGACTCATGTTTGAAGTGATTCACTGAGGCCTTATAAAGTAGGGCTCTTGAAAATTATGGTGTTAGTGCCTCATTTCGTGAGCTCTTACTATGTGTCAGATGCTACATTAAGTACTAGGATCACCAAAAAAATCTTAGAATGAAAATACTGTGATTAGTTCTTTATTATAGAGGGGGGCAATTATACTTAAATATAATAGAAATAGAAAGTGGCAGAGACAGACTTCAAATTTAGATCTGTCAATTGTTTGATACATTTTTTTAAAAAATTTCAATCTAGGACAAGAAATTGAATTAAAGAGTTCTGCAATGATATTGTTTACCACAGAAGAGCTTACAATATAAATCCTAAAAGTCTGCAAATTTCATGATAAGGTTTTTATAGAAAATTTATGAATTTTTATGCTAAGATGATATCAATTTACTGCTTTCTACTCCCAAATCACTCTTTACCATACTGAATGGAAAATGTGCCTTTAAGCACTTTGCATTCAGCATGATGTTAAGCTTTCTCAGTATAGAACACTGGAGGGATATTGCAGAAGGAAAGGGCTTCTCAGCGTTTTCAGAGGCTGCAGTGTTGGTCACGAGTGTAGGTGCGAGGGCATCCTGTGATGCTGTTCCCCAGGAATGCCCACAGAATGTGTGGTCTCTTGGTCACCTTATAGACCTGCCCTAGCTAATCTAAGAACACATATCACTTGTATCCTTAATATCCCCATCATACCCTGAGGCTCCATGAGTTGTCTGCTATAACTTATACTCTGTCTCATGCTTCAATACATGTCTATTCAGTGGGATTAAATTGGAATCGACTGGTTTTTGTTTAAAATGTTATATCCTTCTCTAGTAGGAAAGGTTGGCCCAGCCCTAACCTCAGTGTAGTCAAGATGATATGGTGATAAATTCTGGGGCATTGTCACTTTTATTAAAAGTAAATTGGCTGGCCGCTTTGAGTCTGAAGAAAAGGTATGATCAAGTTAGTGATGACTACCCGATAGCCCTCCTGACCTCGTGCCCACAGTAGTGCTTTGACCACCTCCACCCCCGTCCTCATGCTGGCTGGGTTGCCTGCTTATAGGCTGTGGTTCACCTGTTCCTGGAGGATCTCTGTCAGGTGAATGTACCACTTGTGGTCTGGACTACCCACTTAAGTTCTATACTACATGATTAGTTGTTGGCACACCTCCAATGAGGCCTGAATCCTGACTTGGTGAGATGGACTATCTTTCAAGTTTGTTCTTCATTGGTTACTCTGTCAGCAGTAGGATATTTAATAGAATTCTTTTCATCTTATAACTACTCTTATCATATATATATTTTTATATTAGACTTGCCTTGTTTAGATTGCTGTGTGGTTTCCATCACTTGATTAGATAAAAATTGATACAAATGGTAAACAGGAAGCAAATAATGTGGGTTAACAAATGATAACAATTCTATAGTTCTCTATATTTCTCACATTCTACCCCATGCTACTATGAAAATATGAATGCCCTTATATTTTATTTGTTTTTATTTAGAAAAGTTACAGTTAGATTTCACTTATTTCTATAATTTTAGTGAAATAAATTTTATAAAAGAAACTAAATTCTGGTAGAGGACCAGTGGATAAACACTGGGTTTCTTCTATTGTTTTATCATCATTACTAATGATTTTCCTGACCTGAGACTCTATTTAGATAATGGAAACACATGATGAAGGTTTTCTTTTAAAAAGATAGTATGGAAAATTAGTAGATGTGTTGGTGAATGGTATAGCTCAAATATAAAATAATGTAGCAGCTATTTGCATCACATTAAAAGCTAGATAAACCTGATCTCAAAAGAAGAGAATTTAATTCTGGTATGATAGACATAGAATAGGATGACAAGATTTGAAGCTAGTCAAGAGTCCAGATAGTTATAATGGTGAGTTGGTTTGTTTACAATTTGGGAAATATGTTACTTATGCTTATTAAACATCCAGTAGGAGATGTTATATAAGCAATAGATATCCAAATAAGGAATCCAAGGGTAATGTCATGACTGAAGATTATAACTTGGAGGTCGTTGTATATTGAATATGAAGTCATGGAATTAACAATTCTCAGGGAGAGAGTTCAAATCTATAAAAAAGGGGGCATGGAATAGAGCTCTGGAAAACTCTACTATTTAGACATCAAGAATAGGAGTTAGAACCAGCATGGAAGAGGAAGTAATAGTGATAGCATGGGAATAAAGTAGGAAGAAATTAGGAGAGGACCATGATAAGGAAAACTTCCCAGAAGAAGAAAGAAATTGACAAAGTTGATACTGACAAGAGAACAATAACATGAAGTCAGAGAAATGTAAAAATCTTATTCATTGACATTTCTTCAGAAATAAGATGGTTGCTGAAGGAGAAGGTAAAGGCAAAGAGAGTTTAATGGAAAATACTAGAATGTTTGTATGCAGTTGGGGATCATTCAGAAGAGAGGAAGAACATTGTGACTCAGAAGAAAGAGGGTAGACTTTATCAAGGGAATATCTGGAGAAGACAAGAGGAAGCCTTTGAGAAAAAGGGGAAGGGTGTCCATTTGAGGAGGTCATGGACACTTCATTCTAATATAATGAAAGGCAGAAATTAAAAGCAGAAGAAGGTGGTAAGAATATAAGGAGGTTACCATTTATTTGATCATTTCTATTTTCTTAAAGTAGGAGGTAAGAGTTTTTGAGAAACATAGGTAGAGGAGTTTTATGGAAAAAAGACATGAAATGACCACTTTGAAAACTGGGAAGCAAATTTGAGAAGTGCAAGTAAGCTGTGTGTAGATATATGTGTACATGTTAACAGTTTTTGTTGCCTGAGTGCCAGTACAAAGTAAGTAACTAGTATGTTTAACAAAATTAGATTTTTTTTTCAGATGAGTAAAATGAAGAGAGAAGGGAACAATGAATTCAAGATATTTTGAAGGGAGAATTATAATAATGGAAATTAAACTGTAAGGGGGAAGGTGAGTTCCCCCATGTCTGCAGTTTCATTTTAACTGAAAATAATAAGTTTCAGAAATAAATCATAAGTTTTAAATTGCACACTATTTTGAGTAGCATGATAAAATCTTGCAGCAGGTGTTCTGCTCTGTCCTGCCTGGGATGTGAATCATCCCTTTGTTCAGTGTATTCACTCTGTATATGCCACCCACCTGTTAGTTACTTGGTAGCCCTCTTGGTTATCAGATTAACTGTTGAGGTATCACAGCACTCGACAAAAGACCCTAATTTTACTTCACGTGCCCCAAAGCACAATAGCAGTGAATGCTAACAATTCAGATATGCCACAGAGAAGCTGTAAAATGCTTCTTTTAAGTGAAAATGTATGGATATATAGGAAAATCATAGCATATATAGTATATCCAGTTTCAGGCACCCACTGGGGGTCTTGGAACACGTCCTCTTCAGATAAGGGGAAAATACTGTAGTAGGATATGACCGAACTGAGGTGAAAGAAAGACCTTAGGTAAGGAGGATAAGGAACTCAAAAGCCAAGCCTTTGGACATACTGAAAGTTTCAGTAAGATACAAAAAGCAGCCTGAATTTGTTTGGGTGGGAGTTTGTTTGTGTTTCCTGCAAAGAGAATGGAGTTATTCTGATGTGTTTTAGGCTTGAGGACCTTAGAATTCTAGCACCATGAAGTAGGGAAATAACACAAGAGCTACCTATCACTGACAGCTCAGTTTGTGCATGGAGACAGCATATCCGAAGTCTGTCATATCAATGCCTTACTCACACTGAAGAAAAAGAAACTGATAGTTTTTTCTTCCTTACAAAAAAAAACAAAACAAGTAATCTAAATCTTTGAAAATTCATTTTTACAGCACCACATAATAGTGATTTGTTGTCATTAAGGAATCAATGTGTGCAACTTAAAGTAGAGTGATTGGGGCGGTTGGGACCTTAATTCTGCAAGTGGAGTCTTTGGCTAGTTTTCATATGAGAAGAAAATATACTAGCTTCTCACTGCACATTTTCCTTAGAGATCAATAAAATAATAAACAGCAAAAATACAGCTATTAAATTATTTGGTTTGCCTTGAAAATATAAGATGTTGACAGGCCAGCTTTCAAGTCCCTTGGCTCCAGCCAGGTATAGCCAAAGTATCAGGGTTGCAACTAATAAGAAGATAAACTGGTTTTTTTCTTCTTCTTGTCTTTGTTGCTCTTTTCCTCTGTGAACTAACAGCTCACCTGGATGATTCTGTTGTTTCCAGTTCCTATATCACCTGTAAAAGTCCACCCCCTCTTTTTCTATAAAGGAGTAACCTTTGTGAAGGGGTGCATAAAAATTAGAAATGTCATGTGTTATGGAGGTGCTGCTATTAAATCTCTACTGCCATTTCCAGTCTAACAGTGATTTCAGAAATTTAGTCTCACTCAGCTCCTTTAACATTTGATATAATTATTTAAGGATACTTTTTCAAATACAATAAATTTTAAATACTGCAACTTTGTAAAATATCTATTATAATAGTAGAATCTTAATTACCTCAATCTTATAAACATCCTCTATTTTTCAACATATTTTAACTATTCCATATAGCCATGTATTAAATGCGATTAATGTAAAAAGCTCTAATATAGGACAACTTGACAGAAGAACCAAAAATGTGTAAGAAATAAGAAAAACTGACTTTCATTTAAATAGTTACATCGATACCTGTTGCTTCATCTAGCCCCGTCTCTCTCAAATTCAATCTCCTCTCTTTATTGCAGACATATATAGCTATTTGTTGATTCAGAATCTTCTCAAAGGTTTCTCAAACTCAGCCCTTTGAAAACTAAACAAATGACCTTGACCTCTGCCAACTAAAATTAAAAATAGAACAAAATAAAATAATTTATATTTTAGTACTCTTAACGAATACTATCACTTTTAATTCAACTGAAAGGCAAGAACTGTTATCTTTAATATTGCTTCTTTCTTAACCCTATAACCAATTCATCAAGTCCTATTGATTGTTTACCTCATAGGTATTCCTCACATCCTTCCACTCCTCAATATCTTCATCACCACTCCTATAATGCAAACAATCATTTTTGACCTGGAAAACTGCAATGTTCTCCTAAAATGACAGAAAACTCTACCTTGGATATTCTAGTTCATTCTCTACATGGCATCTAAATTAATCATTAAAAAAGCACATCTTATTTTGTGATGCCCTTGATTAAAAAACCCATTGTTTCCCATAGCAATTCAAGCAAGAATGAATTTCTTCAACATGCCAAAGAGACTTCATATGAATTGTCTTCTGTAACTATACCACCACTATCTTCTATCACTCCACCAATTCAGAAGTCAACTTTGGTTTATTATATTTCCTGCAACATCATGCTTCTTCCTGCCTCAGGGCCTTTGCTCCAGCTAGTCTGTCTGCTTAATTTAACTTTTCTCTTAATCTAACTTTTTTTTCATCCTTCATATATCTTCTCCAGGGAAGCCTCCCCCATGACCAACATATATACACATATATATTTGCCAAGGTTGAATAAAACTCTACTCCCCTATTTACTGTACAGAAGGGCAGTGACTGTCTATATTTTAAAATGATTATATGTGATCATATGATAGATGTTATTTTTCAACATAGATTCTACTTTTTCTGAGGATAATGACCATGTTTCCTTCACTTTTTTACCCAAAGCCCACCAGAGTGTCTGGCACCTAGAACTTAATAAAATATCGGACTATATTATCTGTCACATTTTTATTTGCCTTTCCCTCAATTCTTAATAAGTCCTGGACTATTTGGAAGTTACTTTCATAGCTACAAATATAGTTTTTATTATAATTAATAACCAACTTTATGGAATGCTAATATTCAAATGATTACATTAATAGCTGATAGTATCTGAAGGCTCCCTGGTTTCCATAAGTAGTATTTTGATTAACAATTAAGAAAGATAAGAGGTGGAGAGAAGGGGGAGAATAGTTTGAGATGAGAACCAAACCCAAAAATGAGCAAATATGTTCCGGGGTGGCAAACAGGCCATTCTGTTTAGGTCAGAAAGTTTGAATAGAAATTATAAAGATGGTTTAACCTGGATGAAATATTTCCTGATAAAATCTGTCAATTCTGAATTCCTTTTTTCCTAATATCATTAACATTGATTTCCATACAATTATTAGAATTTATCTATAGCAAAGTTCTCATATCTACATTTGTGTAAAGGAACAACATCTAAAGAGTTCTATTTATGCTGCTAAGGGCAATATCTGTACGAGGACCAAACGGGTCAATGTGAGATGCTGTGACATCATCTCAGGCTACCAGCAGATATAGAGGATATTAGTACCAGAAATATTTTAAAAATTTTAAAGATCAAGGGGAGAATTTACAAATTTCTCTAGCTCATGCTGGGAGAAAAAAGATTTTTGTTCTAGAAATTATGTGAAGAGGAGTAAAAGCAAAGAA
Organism: Macroglossus sobrinus; assembly: GCA_004027375.1. Lineage (NCBI taxonomy): Eukaryota > Metazoa > Chordata > Mammalia > Chiroptera > Pteropodidae > Macroglossus > Macroglossus sobrinus. The sequence continues at coordinate 35,286 of PVKZ01006014.1, read as the reverse complement.
TCTTTAAAGGTGATTTTATTATTTCATGTACAGGCTGACCTTGAAGTTTAAGTTACAAGTAAGTTATAATTAAACATGCCATTGATGCTGGGTTTATTTTCAAACAAATCTCACATAAAGGTTTTAGTACAATTAAAAAAAAAGAATTTTTTTTAATAAAATGTCATTTTCTATAATGGCAACATAACTTTATAACTGGAAACTTTATATTCTATAAAGAATGAAACCAGTGGACTATGACTAAGTTGTGAATTAAGAGGAAGTACCTAGGGTGCTTAAGAGAGGGAAATGTGACTCCCTTCTTGGTCAAAATTCAAAGGCAAATATTTAACTTATAGAGTCTTATTCTAAAAATAACATTCCTTCAGATTTAAAAATTTTGTTATAATTTCAATATCATTTTAAAAGAACATGTCCACTTTCAGTGTATAATCTGAATTTTTTTCCCCTTAGAAGGAAAACAAAATCTATATTATGAAAATTAGGAAATGAAGCATGTGATTTTGAAGTTAAAATGATCTCTTATAAGAGATATTGATATTGCCTCAAAGGGTCATTTTCTCCAAATATAAACATTTAAAGGACATTGTGAATGGTATGTGCTAAGCACCTAGAATTCAGTCAGACAGGATTAGGTAAAAAATGTAAATTTTCCATTAAGCCTCGAAACCCTGGACGTGCTTTCTATGGTCTCTTAATGTCTCATCATTATGACAATGATAATACTTATATCTTATCTGTATAAAAGTAAATGAGACAATGATCATAGAAGACTAAGAATATTAACTGATAAATAGCAGTTGCTTGATGAATAGTAACTATTGTTGGTTCTTTAATTGTATTATTAGATACTCATATTCAGAGAATGAGATTATTATACATGAATCTAGTATGCTTCTTGGATAAAAATGTATTTAATAGAAGTGTCTATGAAAAGGGGCAGAAGTATCTGTGCTATTCCAAAGAATGCATAGAAGACTTTTATTGGATTTTGGCTGACAAGACACCATGCATTCAGCTTTCAATAATAATGATTTAATGATACCACCCTTCGTCCCCTATGTTCAATGCATTAGGTTTAAATAGGTTCCCTCTGCCATTCCAGGGATATGGCTTGATCTGACCCAAGCCTAAACCTACTAGCATGTTGAGTTTTTGCTTATTATAGTGATTGATAGGTTGGGCATTTAGACCAATTACAGCCAATGAGATGAAGTTAAGCTTTTGTTAGAATTTATAGGAAAGAAACTCTTGCTTTTACCCATAGAATTTGAAACTAGAAAGACAGGAGTAGGAAGTACTGTAGTTATCTTGCATCTACCAGAGGTTTTCTGTCCAAGTTAAAGTCAGCATAGCAAAGAGTGGAGATAGGAATCAAAGAAACTGGGTCCTCGTAATCATTATTTGAGCCGAAAATCAAGTCATGCCTTAACATGGATCTGGATTGTAAGGAATAGATGAAAGAACAAAGCGGGCAGAACTGAGTTTTTTAAGCCCAAGCATAAGCAAGAGTAACGTGTTACCACTTTGAAAGCGATGACGAGGGCTGTAACTTTGGAGGACTCTCACTGGCGATGGTGAGTCTATCTTTTCTCCATTGATTTTATATTTATTACTTTTAAAAACATATCTCTATGACTTATATTATAACTGGGAGTTTATATATTTTGGCTCCCTATTTCTCCCATCCCCTGCTTCTGGCAACCGCCAATCTGTTTTCTGGGTCTATGAGCTTGTTTTTAGATTCCACATGTAAGAGCTATGAGATTATATAGTATTGTTCAATAATTTTAAAGTAAAATGGGAGAATTTTTTGGTTTATTTGCTTTTAATAATTAATTGGATAGAACACAGTTGATAATAGAACACAGAGATAATAAATCATATTTGGTTATATAAAATGTTAATGTTCAGATTGTGAACTGTAATAGATACAAATAAAACCAAGCAGAAGATAATCATCTCTGTCCACCCACAGATGATTTTAGTTGATACTTGTATATAGTGTCACTTTAAATAGTGGATCTAGAAGTGCAGAATCTAAATTATTCATAAGTAGAAACACTTCTCTAATTAGGAACTAGACTCCAAAGTAAGAATAAACATTTGAAAAAAGTGATTTATTGACTTTGTCTTTTTTGTCAAAACAATGGATGAAAAGTACAAGTTCAAAATCCTGAAAGTAGGAAACAAGAGGCTATTACCTTTAAATAAAAGTCAAGAATGATCAAGGAATGGATTTATTCAATATTTTCTAGCTATTTTCCTTAACAACTTCTATATATTTTTCTGAATATTTGCTTGGGGATGGAATTATGTGTATTCAAAACTCAATCTCTTTTGTCTTCATTTAAATAACTTTTTATTTCAAAAATTTGATAAATTTTCAAACAAATTATTACATGAACTATGCTGACAATATTTTTAAAAATTACAATTGAAACATAATACACAAAGAAGTGCACATATCATAAATGTGTATCTCCCTGGATCTTCAGAATTGAACATCACCTTTCATTCAATTCCCAGATTAAAAAACAGATTATGGGCCAAACTCTAGAATCTCCCCTCTTATAATCTATTCCACTCTCCTTGACTTCTAAAATGGAGATTAGTTTTGACTATTTCTATAGTATAGAGTCACACTGTATATATTCTTGTGTTTGGCTTCTTTTAACACTGTAAGAACTATCCACTATGTTGAACATTGGGATAAGTCTATTAGTACTATTAATAGCATCACTATAAACATAGTATATGTCTTTTTTTGTGAGCATATGTATGAATTTCTATTGGGTATTAACTAAGAAAAGAAATTACTGGGTCACATGTGTTGCTTGAGTAAATACTTTCTATGTGGTTGTACCAGTTTAGTCATACCAGCCCCAGGAAGTTCTAAGGTACTCCATACTCTCACCAGTACTTGCATTTTCCACTATTTAAATTTTAGCCATTCTGATGGTTTTAATTTGCATATCTCTGATGAGTACATTTGCATTTGTTTATTGGTTCTTTGGCCATCATCTTTTGTGAAGTGTCTGTTCAAAGTCTTTTTATAATACCAAATCCAGGAGAGGTTATGCTATTTGAAATCAAGGTTTTCATTTTCAGATGGAAGCTCAAAAATTCGTAAGCTTATACATGTTTTTATCTACTGTAAAGGATGTACCATTTGATACAGAAGAATATTTTTGTTAGTGCTAACAGTAGGGATTTGAATGTGCTCAGAGAAAAACTGAAGTTTGGATTTGAGGAAAAGTTATTCTTTTGAAATTTCTCTTAATCATTTCTATCTCCCTAACTTAGTTTACATGAGAGAAAATTATAAAAGTATATTTCTTTCTCTTTCATATTCATATGATGATGTGATGAAGTACCTATATTTAAGGTAGCCATTTTGTTAGTCACAACTACCAAAGAATAATCAATCTTTTTTTCCAACAATTTTTAATGTCATCTGCCATTATTTGTTTGTATTTAATATATTTAACTGCTCTAATTGGTTGTGGTGCTGTGTCTGACCTATTACATGCATCATCTAATTTAATACTGTCAATAAGTGTTACAGATAGAACTTGTATTATCATCATTTTAGAGATAAAAATTGGAATAGTAGAGTATAAATTTATCTAAAAAATCATAGACCTGATAGGTGGAAACAATTCAAAGACAGCTTTAAGGTATAAAAATCAATGCTTTATAACTATTCTTTGTTGTCCTTTTATGATTTATATGATTTGTAGTTTATCAGATTATATCAAACAGTGAGAACACATATGCTTTACTTGAATCTCACAAAGAGAACTTTGATCTCCATTCTGCTAGACTTTTTTTTTGCACTGATTTTTCTTTACATTATGGAAGCACTGGATATTATTGATCACTTCCATCTTCTTGAAACATTACCATCCTTTGGCTTCAATGAAACAGCACTTTCCACTTCTTTTTGCTCTTTTTTGACTACTTATATTCTCTTTGTAGTCTTATCTTCCTAGAATTTCCTCGCCAGATCCTCTCACTGTAGGTTCTCAGATCAGCAGGAATATCTACTTTGGGTGTTTGTATGTATTTGGTTTAGAGACATAATTACAGTCTTGACTTATTCTCAATGGTTTCTTTATCCTCATAGAATATCTTTGTTAAACTGCTCTAATGAAACTGCCCTTGCCTATTTTGTCTCTTCATCCTTCTCTGAGGTTCTTTTCAAATTTGATGGGTTACCTTCTGGCTAGGGTCTGGAACTCTCATTTTTAAAGTGACTCACCCTGGGTATTGGAAAGCTCTAGTGGTTCTGGCACCTTAGATTTGGCCCCAGAAATAATATAGTTCAGCTGAAGTGTAATTCTTTTCCCCCACATTGATCTGATTTATGATGAACATTTGTTTCACTCTTGTCAAACCAGAACTCATTTGTTAAATAATTTTCTGTGCCAGAAAGCGGAAGGTATTCTTGGCAAACAAAAAGATCCCTGTGTATGCTTGTATCAGCACAAGTTATGTTTCTTTTATATTTTATATATATTTTTAACATGGGTTCTCTTATTTAATTTGTACAATAAACAAAGAAGCAGGAAACATGGATCAGCATGAACTTAAATGGACACGAATTTTTTAATAAGAGATGGTGATTAAGAAAAGAGCTGAAAGGAGAAATAGGATTGTATATCCTGAAATCCACTTTGAGGCTCCAGTTGTGACACCTATGCTTTTTTTCTTGGACCACCTCAGTAGGTATCAAACCTTTTTTTATCCTCTTATTCAGCACAATGAATACAGGGGAGGGACTTGAAAATCATTTTGACTCCCCAAAGGCAGTGATAGGTAGAAGGACAACTGGATCTGCTGTAGCTATACTGAGCAGTTTAGGGTGAAGAGCCTTTAGGAAAAGGGGATGATATAAATAGGATGCTATGTGTTCTGAGGACATTAAAAATGTTTTATAACCTCTAAAGTACTCCCTGGGGAATAGAAAAGAGAATGATTGTTTTATCTCAGCAGGTGTGAGTATCTGAATCAAATCTGACATGACATTCCGTAACTGATGTGCAATTCCTGGAGGTGGCTTTGCATACAAATCAAGAATGGCTGGACAAGGGTGTATTCCTTGGGATATTCACACCTTCTACTCTACTGGTGCTTGCTATAGACTGAATGTTTGTGTGGCCTCAAAATTCATATGTTGAAACCTAATATTCAACATGATTGCTTTTGGAGGTGAGGCCTTTGGGATGTGATTAATTCGTGACGATGCAACCCTCATGATTGCGATTAGCGCCCTTAAAAGAGAAGCCTAAGAGGACTCCCTTACCTCTTTCTACCATATGAGGACAAGAGAGAAGACAGCCATCTACAAACTGAGAAGTAAATTCTCACTAGACATCAAGTATGCCAGTATCTTGATCTTGAACTTTCCAGGCTCTAGAACTTTGAGAAATTTCTGTTCTTTATAAACTATTCAGTCTATAGTATTCTGTTATAGCATCCTGAACAGACTAAAATAGAACCCCTCTCTTTTCCATGTGCCCTAAAGCTTTTCACGTGCAAGTCAAGTTCTCTTACTAGTTTTATGTGCTGAACATGATTCAGCAACTCTAGCCTCCACTCAGTGCCACTATTCTTCCCCATGATTATCATTAGGGTGATAATATATATGTTTCCCTTGGCAAGTCATGGTTTGTGCCTGAGGTCCTTCTATACAGTGGGGTGGGTTTGATAGGACTCTACTTTATATTTGTAATGTCTGCCATAGTCTCAACTAGTAGTCATGCAGTGGACAAAGTTTGTAGTTTGGATACCTGATTAAATCTTAAAGTAGCAATAATCTATTTATCTTACTGATCCTTTCCAGACTAGACAGAACATACTCAGCACCTTTCTTTCAGGGACAGCATGCAAAGTGCATGCTGCTAAATTTAAGTGCTCTCAGATGCGAGCAACTGGAGGCAACTAACTCTTTCTGTTTTTGCATAATATTAGAGAAGTATTCAAGCCTGCTGTTTATGCTGGCCACTAGGTATTCCAGCCAGTTATGCTGTGGCCATTGCTATTGCCTGAGAGAAACACGAAGCCACCTGAAGGTACTAGGTGGGATGAGTAGAAAGCATGAGAAATCATTGATTAGGTGTACATATGAAGTGTATGCTGGAAATAGAACTACTGGTGACAGTAGTTCTGTCACCAGTGTCTATTGTGTGGTTCAAACTTTCTTATAGTTTTATCATTTTTTGGTGTGGTATAAATTTATAATTTTGTTGTTCAGTAACACTTTAGTTTGCATTTGCAATCAACACTTGATCGCAATGAGTTTAAAAGAGAAGTGCATAGTGAGAAATTATGTACTAAATTTGTTTTCAAGGAAATGGATGATACATGTATGTCTTACACAAAAGGTGGCAAACATTTACTATTCATTAATAATACCATAATATTATTAACTTTGTGAAAACCAGAAATCACTAATCTACTGGCAAAAAAATCAGCATCTACTTCAAAAGCTGAGTTATTTTAAAAACATTGTTAAAGAATGACAATATTAGATGCATTTATATACCACTCTTGAAACATTACTTTTCATTTAGATAAAATAAATGACCTTCTAAATTTTGGTAATTTTTTAATAGAAATCTTTTAATATTGTCAATATCTTCAATCAAAACTTTAAAATTTAGAAAAAGTTCCAGGTACATCTATATAAATTTTTGGTCAGAAAATTTGGTCACCTCAGAGTATTGACACAGTACCCTAAAATTAAAGATAAATGTTAATAAGAAGGTAAACATGTACTGAATCAGAAACTGGCAAAATCTATTAAATTTTTTTACTTCTATTTGATAGCTTAAGGAAGGCAAATACATTTTTTAAAATTTCTTTTAACTTTGTCTTATACCTTTCTCCCCATTTTAAAAATTTTATTTTAAAAAATTGAATGTATTTAAGGTGTACAATATGATTTATATACATATACATAGTAAGATAATTACTACAGTAAAGCTAATTATCATATTTATCTTCTCACATAGATATCAGTGTGTGTATGTGTGTGTGTGTGTGTGTGTGTGTGTGTGTGTGTGTGTGTATGTGTATGTGTGTATGTGTCTGTGTGAATGTTTGGGAGCACCTGAAATGTTCTTAGTATATTTCTAGTATTCAATACAGCATTATTAACTGTAGTTATCATGCTGTACATTTGTTCTCTAGACTTACTATCCTACATAACTGTCACTTCAGACTTTTTGACCAACATCTTCCCATTTCCTTTATCTCCATGCCCTTGTTAACCACCATTCTATACTTTTTATGTATTTGACTATTTCAGATTTCATATATAAGTTGGATTATGCATATTTTTTTGTCTGTGTCTTTGTATATTTCAACTAACTTATGTCCTCCAGGTTCATCCATGTTGCTGAAAGCTTGCCCATCTGAAGCAAATATGTGGAGATGTCAACAATTTCAGTTTTCTATTATTCATGTGCTACCTCACTCTAAGATGTCTACATACATTTATTTCTCCATTTTCCAAAATTGTCTAACTTCCTTTAATTTTTTTATTAGATGTAATTAGTATAGCCCCTGATTCTTAAATGTGCCAAGAGACAAGTAGTAAAAAAAATCTTTCCTGAGAAAAAAAGTCAGACTGAAACAAGGCTGATAACTTTCTTATGCCAATTGGCTTTAAAAAATGAATAAAAACTAATTCATGGCATGTAGCTAAATTTAGTTGAGGGGAAGCATTTAAAGACCATAAATAACACTGTGATAACACAGGAAGAAAGGCAAAATCAATGTATTTGTTTTATTAGTGGTCTCTATTTGCTGCTTGTTCTTATAGCAAATATCATCATAACTTGCTTTTAACAAAACTGTTTACTTAGATTATTACACAATCCATAGAAATAATTCTTGATTGGTCTAGCAAATAAGAATTATTATTAATAAGTTTAGGTCAACAAATGCTGTTTCTAGCCTTATCAATGTAATAGGCATATCTTCTAATGAAATATTAGTTCAGTGTCAAATCTTTGTCAAGCATTTCACAATTTTACAAAAAGTTAAACTCTTAAAAATAAAAAGAACTGTACTCCTTTCTATCTCATTATTCTCTGCCTCACCTTGAAAACCACTGTATTGGCTTCTGTTTTTTATCTTCTAATGTTTCTTTTTTATACACATGACATACAAGAATGATTATGAAAAGGCCAATAATAAATATTATCTTGGAAATTTTAAACATTAATTTTTCATTAATTTTTTCATATAGTTAGTGTATACACACATACACACATACATATATGTACCTTGCATAATTTTTTTTCACATAGTCAGCATACCTTATCAAGAACTTGGACTTTATAAATCAAAAATCTTTTAAAAGAAAACATCTGTAATTATTTAGATCCTAGAAGACTGTTTGACTGTTTTCCTTTTTAATTTGTAACTCTATGTAGAGCTTGACTTCAGAGTTAGTATAAATTCCATAGAATAGGAACTTTTTTATATCCTTATTTTCTTTTGTTTAAGTCCTTCACAATACGCAGACCAATGTTAGGAACATAGTATAAACTAAGTTTTGCAATGATATGTATCAGTGCTTTTTAGTCAGAGGAGACTGAATGATCATGTTCTCCCTGCTTAAAGACTATGCTTTTATTGAGGAGAGCTTATATTGTGATCTTGGCATCTTTTTCACTATGTCCTGAGAACATTTTTATTTTTAATTAGCAATTTGAATGAAGCCCGATAGGGCACTTCTAACCCTCATTCTATTATACAGTGATGTGCTCAAGGAATTAGGATTCATAGGTAGATGATCGATGGTCAGAATGATACCCACACATATGGAAAAAAAAGGAAGCATGCCTACGTGTAAAGAGAAGCGTGAGGCTGGCCATACAGAGTAGTAGTAAAGATGAAAAAGGACCACATGGCTCTATTCATTCAACAACCACTTACTGAGAACTTGCTTTACATAGGCATTGTGCTTGCTGCTTGGGAAACATTAATAAACCTAATGGTTATGATTCATGCCTTCTGAGAGCTTTAAGCTCACCATGAGATGAACACAAATAGATGCACAATAAGTATGTAATAGAAATTCTCTTAAATACCAAGAAAACAAAGACACTTGAATTGAGGAAATGTAACAGGAGAAAACACTAACAGCTGTAGGTGAACTGCTTAGAGAGAAATACCAGCTGTGTCTGCTATACATCTGATGGTTCTCAGGCTCTGGATACAGGGTCCAGGTGCACTCCTTGCCACTGTGTTCTGGGAGATGCTTCTGTTTCTGTTACTTGAGAATGATGAAGCTTAACTCATACATATTCAAAAGTTAAATTGATACAGAGATGAGTCTTTCTGTGATAGGAAGCATAAATATTGGCTGTTTTTTTTCTGACTTTCTTGATATTAACGTTAGAGCAGTTATCATGTCAACCTTAAAATAAATGAATATGCCTATATTTTTAACAGCCTTGCTTTTTTTTTTAAATAGCTCATCTGAAGTGTTAATTTTATAACCAGTCATAAACTTGTAAAATTTTTGGAGGCAGAAAAGAATGTAAGAAAATTGTTTCAACTGAAAGAAAACAGAAAAAGCAAAAAGAGACCCAGGGATAAGGTCTGACTGTAGACCTCAATGTATAATATAACCAGGATGAATCACAGATATCTTGACTGCCATTTTAATACTTTTTTCAAAAGTACTGGTCAAGTTACTCTCTAGAAACTCAAAGATGTGTTTAAAGATATTTATGACTCCATGTATTCTAGCTTTTTAGACAAAAGAATAAAGGATCAGCAAATGGTCATTTACAATAACAAAAATTGTTTGAAAAAAATTTAAGTATTAACATCTAAGCAGATTCCTCAAACAGTGCTGGAAGCTAATCATATCATCTCTAGTTCATTTTTCTCTTTGTTGATTAGTACTACTAGTTAAACGAGAGTTGGATAATGCAGGATTGGGAATACCAGCAATTGTTATCTGGACTGACTTTAAATGTGTGCTAAGCAACAGCATAAGTAAGCAGTAGTGTGCCCAGGACACCACATTGTATGCCTCCTGTGCCAAATGATGGTGTCAAATAGCTTACATCATACTTTGGCAGTAGAAACTGAAGGACACTGAGACCTCTGCAGCAATGCTCAGTGCTAAGAACTGGTTTAACAGCTCACTGCCCTCTTTCAAATACTTTTATCGGGACAACATTAAAAAACTTCAAGCCTCTATAAAATGGTAAAATACTTGTTTTCTAGACTATACAAACACTAAATAATTCATCATTACTAAAAAAAAAAAAAAACTCTAACAAATAAAAAATTGATTTGAATACTTTGTTGTCCAGAATAGGTGAATTCTCATTAAGAAAAACTTTTTTTGAATATCTTAAGTCTGATCAGCTGGAGAATAAGTTTTTCAACTAGCAAGTTTCAGCTAATTTTTATGAAGGATGTCAGGTCTGTACCTAAATTCATTGTTTTACTTACAGATGTCCAGTTGTTCCAGTGCCACTTGTTGAAGAGTCTAACTTGGCTCCATTGTATTGGCTTAGTTCCTTTGTCAAATATTAGTTAATTATATTTATGGGATCTATTTCTGGGCTCTCTGTTCCATTCCGTTGATCTATTTTATTTTGCCAATACTACACTGTCTGGATTGCAGTAGTTTTATAGTAACTTTTAAAGTTGGGAAGTGTTCTTTTTATAGACAATCTTCAGAAGATGTGTGGATAAATGGGATAATGGTAAAAGAATAGGGTTGAAGATTTGGGATGAGTATAGTGAAATGTGACCTACAAAATGTGGAAGTTTTCTGAGCTAGGTTTCCCTGACTTACATGATGAGGGAGTCGTGCAGCTGATATAACAGAAATTGTTGGTTTAGAACCTTTTATTTCAAAATATCCTTGGATTTCAAAGTGAAATGTCTATAGGCATGGTGTGTTAGGGTCATCATAGGTAAATGAGTTAGATTTATTTTAGATACTTATTTATAAAAAAAGATTTCTTTCTCCAGTCTTAATCTCTGTAGTTGCCCATAGGCACCTTAAAAGTGGAAAAGATATTTTAAAATTTTTCTATAAGACTGAATTAAATTAGACTTTTAAAAGGTAGTTTAAAAAGAAAGATCCAATGATACCTGACACGTAAAAGAAAATTCTACTCTAGGGAGATAAATTGTAGAATAAATCATAAATGATTACTAGATTACTTTAAGCATTATCTTCCTTTTTATAATAAACATTAATTTTTATATTTAGATAGCATTTTGAATATATAAGCTGTTTCTTTCAAAGGGAGAATACCACAATCTCTACTGAAAGGGTATGTAAACAGATATTGGCCAGGAGTAAGAATTGCCGAAGCAGAATTGGTGCCAAGAGATTAAAGTTCAGAATAAAAAGCCCCAAATCTGAAATCCAGAGATGGCTAGGAGTTGCAGTGAGTCACCATTCTTGAGAGTGTCCTGTGGCATTCAGGCTGAACCACAGTTTCTAAAAACAAGCTATTCTAAGAGGACAAATGGGCTTAAGTTGGGTTGACTATTATCCGTTTATAGTGGTTATCTGAATTGCTATGTTGACATAGCTTCTGAGGCCAAGGCTGGTGCTAGTGATAAATACTGAGATGGAAGTAAAAGTAGTGGTGGCATACTTTGCTTGCATTTGCTATTACAGTGCTAAATATTGTTTTTTTCACTTGTCCGGGATGGGTTGTCAGTGCATCTAGTGAGTCCTGCTCTGACAATGGTCAGCACTTTCTATTTCTGCTGTTCAGACAATGGGTGTAGAGAATAAGCACCATTTGCTTTAATTGTATCCATCAACAGAGTTAAGATTGCAGCAACTACATCAAGCATTGGAAATTATTTCTTAGGATTAGATGGTAAAAAGATTTTGATATTCTATTTTAGAGATTGCATGTCTCATGTATTAGAGTTATATGGGGTCTTTGCAAGAAAAGTATTGAGTTCTTAGTGTCATATTATGAGGTTCTCCAAGGTATCTTCTGTAAATTACTCTTATCTAGAGGTAATATCTACTGAGAGAGGGTTCCATAAAAAAAATCAAGTAGAGGACAATGGTTAGTAAAATGAAAAAGAGCATAAACAAAAAACATTTAATATGATGTCACACATAGAATAAAATATCTCATTAATTTTGAATTGATGGTTTTTCATGTATTTGTGGTAACAGAAGGATTTGTAAACACTTTGCTTTTTAGTTATCTGAAATGTTCAATAAACAGTAAATTTAATTGGCTTATTTATTCATAGATCTTTATTATATTAAAAAAGATGGTTTAAAGAGCAGAGTCATAGCACCACTTCTGAAGCTGACCTTAAATTCTGATCTTAAATTCAGCATTTCTACAAGTTTGTGCAAGCTAGAGCTACAGAAACTTAAAACAGCTCTTTTGAGAAAGAATTTTCAGTAATGCATTTAAATTACTCTCCCTCTCCCCAGAAAAAATAAATCCATACTGACCCTAAGAGTTAACCCAGGGCCGCATTAGATAAGAGCATATGATCGAACCAAACCAAATCCAAACAAAATAAAACATTAAAAGTAATAACAAATGCAAGAGATAAGTGCAATATAATCATGGAAGGACAAGAGAATCTGGGTTATCAAAGCATATAGAACTTTCATAAATCACAGTTGGTTTTGCTAATGCAAATTAATACCCTTTATACTTGTGGCTTTAGAGATAACAAGTAATCTGTTCAGAATCTCATTAGGGTTTCCTCATTTCTGTATTTATCTCCACCCTTTACTTGAAGGTAGCCAATTATTAGATACCCCTTGCCTCAGTGAAGTCTTGAGATATGAAATGAAATATAGAGATTGCCTCAGGAAACCTGAATTGTTGGCTCTGTTTTGCAGAATGCTACACTTTTCAGAGTGGTTTTGTTTTGACTAAGTTGCTAACTGAAGACATGATGAAACCCAGGCTAGAAAATGAGATATGAGATTTTTTTTTAACTGGGAGAGTCAGGAGGTCTACCAGAACAAGAGTGCCCCCTACTACATCTACTCACCAACTAGAGCCTTATTCACTAGGTGGACTACAAAAATTAATGGTCTTGTGATGCTATAATGAAAGAGACTCCAAACATAAGATTCTAAACCACACTGAGAAATGATCCCCTGGGTGAAACTATCTGACCCAGGCAAAAGGAGTCTCAGGTAATTGTCATGAACTGGAAACCCTCTTGGGAATGTGAGTGACACCAAAGGATGTGCTCTGTGTTAAGAACCACAGAATTCTGAGTGTCTGAGACTGAATTTCCCCACCAGGTCTGAGGTATGAGGCCTCAGAATCAGATGGATTTTGATTTAATAAAAATAATTCCTGCACAAGAGTATTTTGAATAATGTTCAAATGCTCAAATCTGTCCAGATATAGCTAGGTATAGATGACATAGATTTTAGATATCTGTATCAATATGGATATATATGAGACATAGACATATTTGCTAATTTTGTAAACTCAAATAATATCTCTTTAAGAATCAGTCTTTAAGTTAAAAAAATGACATGAATGCAGTATCACTTTTATGTTTACCTATTTTTCTACAGTCAATAGACCACTCTAGAATCTCTGAAGTTATAAAAATTAAGTGGCTATGATACCCCAATTGGGCTTCCCACTTGTTTAGTTTTTGCCCTGGAACTATGACTAATGTACCAAGTTTCCCTGCCTAAAAATAGACTGTGTTTCCTGGACTTCCCTGAGATGTGGGGCCCTGGAACAAATCTAGGTACAAACCCATGACTCAATGGTAGTAGTTTGTTCTCAAGTTACCATCCCCAGTTTTACACATCTTTTATTACTACATACAGATCCTGTAAACTGACTTTGTTAGGTGTGCAATTTCCCTTCTTTAGGTAAACTATCTCTGACTTGCCCCTCCCCCATTTTTCATTGAAATTAGAACAAATATTTTGATCAATTTGTCTTGAAAATAGAGCCCGAGTGTAGCAGAAAGTATACTTAGTAAATAATTCTGAAATGTATTTTTTAGCCCCAACTCTGCTATGTGCTAGATTTATAATCTTGCTTAAATTACTTATCTTTCTGAGACTCAGCTTCTAAATCAATAAACTGCTGTACAAAGCTAAGTTACTTTTGTCATTATTTCATATTGCCATCTATTTTCAAATATTAACTAATTATAACCATAGTAGATTCTTGAGTTTTGAATCTAATGTTCAAACATTGGCTTGAGGTTTGAAGCCTAATCTTAGCTGAGAGAAAATTTACTTTTTTAAGCCTAATATTTATTTTAAATCAATTTGTAGTTCTAACATTTTTGGTAGTGTTTTGACATCCAGCTTTGCTTATAGACATATTTCCAGAAGTGTTTCCTTACCTACAGATAGTGTTTTATTAATATTTGTGAGAAAAAAACTGATACCCCTAAATTTTACTGAGGAATAAATAAAACAATTATCTAACAGCACAGCTGTGACTGAATAAAAATAATCTGTTAATCTGAAAATATATTTATTATTGCTGCTATAAATGGATGAACTGTTTCATAACTACCAAAGAAAAGTAAATTTAGATCAAGTAAACTGAAGTGATTAATTTACATGCATGTAAGTAAAATAAAAATTGTGTGTGTTTTTTTTAATACAACCATGATAGTATATGTCCTCAAGTGTCACTATATTATCAAAGCCAAGAGGTAAATACTGACAGTAAACAGTAAAAAATTACTTTAGGTCCCTCTATGGAAGTTAAAAAGAGCATCATAGATGAGTGACTGATACTATAAAAGCACTTTATATACCCATTTTATTGGGTAAAGTAAATGCCAGTATTAAAGTTTGAGCACCTTTGAATTACTGATGCTCTACATAATTGTTTCTGCACTTTATATTTGCAAATATCTAATGTGACAGTCTTCACATGTATCAATTTATGTCAAAACCATAGCTCATTGTGCAAGGAGAATCTTTTTTGACAATCAGGCATTGTTGATTTATGGCTTTCAGAATCATCTCCATAATTTCTGCAGCACCTAGCACTGCCTTGAATATAACTTTGTGTCATTTTAAATGCAGGGGGACTTTGAGTATTGCTTTCATATAAAAAAATTAGGGATCTCTAATTGTCAGTAAGCTGACAATTTTTCTAAACATTTTTGAACTTCAAAATGTACCTTTATAACATGAAAGATGCTCATTAAAAAATTGTGATGTATAATATTCACATTAAAAATTGTACATGTTAAAATACCTCTCGTGAAAACTTCACAGCGAGCTGAACACTAGATTGAGGTCATTGTAATCTCTTTCAGTTACTACTTAACCCAAACAAGAATAACTAACTGGTCTCTAGTCTTCTAACATATAGGTTACTTTCAACTGTTTTTGTACCCAAATCATACAGTATTTGCTGCTTACTGACTGACTTCTTCAGCCGTATCTTTGTTCAATTCATCCATACAGTTGGATGTAGTTGTAAATCATATTCTCACCATATTATAGTTAACTATATGAATAGACCACTGGAAAATAAATTATTTTCCAGTCTGGGACTATTATAAATAATACTGCTTAAAACTTTATAAAAATAACATTTGGTGAATATATGAAAACATTACTTTTGAGTATTGAACTTTATGACATTGTCATTTTAGTGAATCATGAACTATTAAATATTAGCAGTTTCATAGGATACAATCTAATGTCTAAAGACAGACTTGTTGGGTAACATTGTATCCATATATTTTTGTTTAGTAGGTGCTGTCAAAGAGTTTGCTAAAATTGTACCAATTTACCTGCCTATGCAGTGTATTACTGTTGGGTCATTCCATAATATTTCTAATTTGGTGTGTGTGTGTGTGTGTGTGTGTGTATTTTAAGATTCTTATATGCATGTAATGATAGCTCATTGAGGTTTTAACTTGCATTTCACTAATGAAGTTAAGCCCTGATTTATGTTGAGACATTGAATATTTTTTCAAAATATATTATTAAATTCTTCATTTTTCATTGGATTATCTCTTTTTCATTTAGATTTTTGAGTTTATGGTGTGTGTGTGTGTGTGTGTGTGTGTGTCCACGCGCACGTGTGCACACGCCCCATATGTATTCTGAATACATTCAATACTTTGTCAGGATATGTGTTAGAAATGTCTTGTCTGACTCTATGAGTTGCTTTCCAGTTGATAAATGGTGTTTAATACAGCTCTATTTACCCATTATTTTCCTTTTATAGTTAGTCATTCTAGGTCTGATTTAAGAAGTTTTTGCTATTCAATAGTCATAAAGATGTTCTACCTTTCCTTCCAATAGCTTTACTTTTGTGTCTTTCACATTTAAAACTTTGATTTATGTGCACCTAATTTCACATGTATGAAATGTTGATGTAGAGGACCACCTACATTTTTTTTTTTCATTGTGGATATCTGAAATCATTTGTTAAAAAATTCATACTTTCCCCATTGAACTGCAGTTCTGATTTTGATATAAATCAGGTAAATGTATGTATTTATCTGTGGACCATCAGCAACATTATTTCAAATGTCATAAAAGGTAGCAATACTTTATCCTCTGGAAATAGACTTGGTATTTGTAAAGAATCAGATTTACTTGAGTCTAGGTCTAGGAATGATGCTCATGAGCAGACCAGAAAAATTTAAAATATAACTTAGATTGATATTTGTTATTAAATATAAACTTCTGAAGTCAGTCTCAAATGAAGAATTTAAAAAATGTTCAAGCAGTATCATTGCCATTGAACTAGCATGGAAAGATGATACTACTACAAATACTGAGATATTAGATAATTCTGTGTTTTGTAGCTATATCTCACAAGTAACCCTCAAATCTTGATTTTTACCTATTTTAACAGTAGTCATTCAAGCAAAATATGAACCAAATTAAATGTGCTATTTAAAATCGTTCTAAATCTATCATGTGAATATATAATTTTCATTCATGCATTTCCAAATATTGCTATTAACTCGTTTAAGCCTTGGAGTTTTTTTTATAATAAACATATAAAAGTAGTTTACATGTGTTTTACAAAATTGTCTCAATTCTTGATTTGACTTCATAGTTTCTTTTCCACCAGCTTCTTTTCCCTTTCCTTTCTTATTACAACTTTTCTTTGTATTTCCCACATTCTGACCTGAAGTTCTAGGAAGTTGCAATTAGTGATGATAAATAAAAATTTATATTGGCTTACTATTAGGGCTGACTTTAATGAATGTTGGATAATTTTAGAATTCTACATTTTTGTAAAATAACAGGAAAATAGCTGCTCAAAATATAAAAATAAAGGAGAAATGAGGAAAAAGAGAATAGATTGTAAAAATTTATGAAACAGTTGCTAGGTTTCCCTCTTTAATTTCTCATTTTCAAAATCTTTTCTAAATTTCTTTAAAATCTCACCAAATTATTTCTTTGAAGTGAGATATTGAAAGCATTTATTAACCATTCTTTAACCTTCTTCCTCAACTCCACAATAGTTCAGAACACAGCCGTTTCAACAAGAAAGGCTCCCATGTATAGTGAATGGAAAGCATTATGAGAATAAGTCAGCATGTGACCATGATAGGGCCCTTCCATGAAGAATCTGGGTGTGTAGTTTGAGAGGTTATCTAAAAAATTTGATGACTGCGCTTACAAAATAAAAGGAATACTCAGCCAAAAATAGAGATACTTACAACACATTCATCCTTCTCTGCTGCCCTAAATTCTGTCTTCCTGAAAGAGGAGTGGAGAGCACACTTACACACTTGAAGCAAAAGGAAGCCATTAATTTCTCCTTTGGGCATGAAGGGTACTTCTGTGTTTGGTGCAGATGGGGACATGTGAGTGATCACAGTGCTGCTTTGATTTTTTTTTTTGTGTGTGGCAATTTTCACCAGCTTTACATTAAGAGTGAAACCCAATAGAATGATAACATCTAGAACACCTTCATTTTCAAAATAGCTATTTGCTCAGATACAGAACCCTCAGGACAAATGGACATTGTGTGACTGTTTTAAAGCCCCACCAGGTATGTGTTTGGCTAATTCTTTAACTATTGATGGAGTCAATTGACTGATCTGACTAGATTGTTTTTGATATCCCCCTCTTCACCTGCCCAAATTCAGTGGGTAAAGGAAATCAAGCTATGAGACTTAATTTATCCATCTGTATTTTAGCAGTCTTTTTATTTGATAAATTAGAAAATAAAAATAAGTTTTGGGTATTGGAAATAAGAACACAAAAGGTAGTGGAGGACATTATGTTAAATGAAATAAGCCAGATATAGAAAGAAAAACTGCACTTATATGGGGAATCTAAAGTCAAATTACATGGAAGCACTGAGTAGAATGTGATTAATTGGGGCGGGGAGATGAAGGAAAAGGGTATAAAGTTAGTTATGAAGGATAAATAAGTCTAGAGATCTAGTGTACTACATTGATGACTGTAGTTAATAATACTGTATTGAATATTGGAAATTCTCTAAGAGCACAGATTTTAGATGCTTTTAACACACACACGCACAAATACACAGATACAAATGCCAGCTTGGACACTTAGCTTAAATAACTCAATTACCAGGAGCAGAAACTTCACTATAAATTGTGCTGCCAGTTTTAGGGTTTTTTTGTTTGTTTGTTTTGTTCTGTTTTGTGTGCGTGTGTGTGTGTTTAGGACTTAAGTGATGATATTTACCTGAAGACTTATTCAGAGACAAGCCAGAATTTGAAACTCTTGTGATCTTTAAGTTGAACTGCTATTCTATTTTTTTAAATTATAGTGTGAAATACTTATTTAAGCAGTACATGAAAACTGTCAATTTTTATAGTAATTTGATGCAGAAATAGAAATAATTTTAAAAATTTACAACACTGTGATGTGGTAGAGAAATTGGAGGTTGAAATATATAAGATGCTAGAATACTGGGTATACTATTGAAGTACTGAGTAAACTGAGAAACTCTTCAAGTCTAATTATGTCAAATATGAAATAAGCCAATTTTATATTACTCTTCAGAGTACAGACTTCAAATTATTGAATTTATGTTCAATAAACATTGACAGAACTTTCAACAGTTTTAAAGGGTATGTAATTAATTTACTCAATGGAGACTTAGAAGTCTCAAAGTAGAACATAGACACAATATTTAGATGCTAGATGATGCAATGGCAGATGAAAATTAAATATAACTGATCATCATGCAAATAGAATGATACTAGGAATTATAACTATTAACATTAGGGATATTTTTACATTATTTACCTATGCAATATTATAACATCTAATTACATTTACAGATATATAGACAGGTACAATAACTCACACACTCACACACTCACACACACACACACGCGCGCGCGCGCCTTCTCTTTCTCTCCCTCCACCTCCCCCCATGCTTAACCAATTATTACCTAAAGTGTTCTAAAGTGTCTAGCTACTGGAGACTAGAAAATATTGGCTTGGTGTTTCATGCAAAAAAGCAAAGGTAGAATTTTTCAAATTCCTTATGACTTCTGGCTACAAATATTTCCATAAGACCTTCCTTTGTATGTATTTGGAATTTTATGGTATTATTTTGTACCATAGGGGCTGGGGTGGGTGAGGGGGAATTGTTTGTTTGTTTCCCCAACTTCTCTGTGCAAATAACTACAAATATAAGGATTCTGTTCATGCAGTTTGGTTGGTTATAGAGAGAGGTAACAAAACATTCATATCAAGCAACTTAAAATTGCATACAAGCATTCTCATTCAGAATTCTTTTTCCATCCTGGCATAGTAAATTTGGAGATTTTATTGGGAACCATCACTCTATTTAGTACCACATTTTTTATCTCTTTGTTTCTGTTGTCCCTCTAATCTTCTTTTGCATCTTCTAAAGGAGTAAATATAAATCTCTAATGTTCTCATATATAGCAGTGTAGTCCTCTTATTTGTTGTCTCGTTTGACATTTACCAACCAAGGCAGCTCTTAAAGACATTGACCTTTGCAAAAATTGGTATTATCTACTGTGATAGTTAATTTCATGCATCAACTTGATTGGGTTAAGGAGTGCCAAGATATTTACTTAAACCTTAAGGTTTAAGTAAATATCAGGGTGTGTCCACATAAGTATAAGCCTGCTTAGAGATGGTATTTTGATCTAGTTCTCTCATTGTTTGTCATTTCTCTGATAACCACAATATTTAGTGATGCTTTATAATGCCTCAATATATGATGGTATGATTCCACCAATTTTGTTCAAGTTTGTCTTGGCTATTTTGTTCTTATTTTTAAATCACCTTGTCAATTTCTAAAAAAAAATAATCTGAGAATTTCATTGTGCGTGTACTGAATTTACGTCAATTTAAAGAAGACTGCTATCATTTTATTAGCTTTTTAGTTCATGAATATGATATCTTTATATATGGTATTAATTTTTCTTTATAGTATTTTCAATATTTGGTGTTTAATTAATAGATATAAATTGAAGTTGAGGATTATGTTATTTATCTTCAGGGAGGATTTACCTTAACATTTTGCAGATAGTTAAGTGTAGGGGTATTGTTAAACCAACCAGTGATTTTATTTTGATTTCAGTTTTATTGAGGTATAATTATCTAAAATTGTATGATATTTAAAGTGTATATTGTGGTGATTTGATGTAAGCACATATTGTGAAAAGATTACTCTCATCTAGTTAACACATCCTTCACTCACATATTTATCTTTTGTGTGTGTGGGAGAGATCATTTAAGTCCTACTCATTTAGCAAATTTCTATTAAAAAATAGTTTTATCAACTATAGTCACCATGTTTTACACTAGATTGTTAGATGTTATTCATTTTATAGCTGACAGTTTGTACCCTTTTACCAACCTTTCCTTATTTGCCCAACCTCACAGTCCCTGACAACCACTTTTCTATTGGGTTTCTATGAGTTTAACTTTTCCTTTTTTTTTTTTTTTGGATTTCTCATAGCTAATCAGTGATTGAATTGATTTGAAGCTACTCTTCAGTTTTTATGTATCTTTATCCTCACTGTATGTTAAATAACTTCATAAATAAAACCAAACTTACAAACATTTAAGCAGAATTGAGAGCCTTGAAGGAGTAGCATATTTAAATGTTGGTGACTCAAAAGATTGTGAGATTTAAGTGTGAATAGGTTTGAAAAGGATGACTCTAAAATTTCTAACATAGACCGTCAGGCAGATGGTGATGTCATTAGAAAAAATGAATAATATATGTGGAATTGAAGCTTAAAACACAAGACAAGTATTTGTCTTGGTCTTTTAGGGGAACAGGATAATATATTTGTGTATATGTATGTGTATGTGTATATGTATAATATATGCAGTAGCTAGTTTTACACTGTTGTTTAGAGCTCAGGAGAGAAATTAAGGTCAAAAATAGTTATTTGGACCAAACTAAAAATAAATAGACAGTTTTCAAATAGATTTCTAATAGGTAATTTGTTCTTTTTGAAGGTTTTAAAATGGTTATATATTTATATTTATTTTAAACATATTTTCACATGAGTTTTTTTAATGCCTAGAGCAAATTTTTTGTCATTACTTTTATTGAAAAAATTATTTAAATTAATTTCCAAGTATATGTTGACTAAGTCACATATGGTTTTCTCTATATGAACAGAACAAGTCATCATGTACTATATAAATTCAGGTTTTATGAGGATTCTACCAAGGCATTCCAGTTGATTGGGTAGTATAGTATGTCTGCCACTGGAAATTTTTCAGATCTGCATGCAGATATGCATAGTATAGTATTTGGTTATTATGTTTAAGTCATGAACTGTCCATAGACATGGCCTGAGACACACAACAGCCATCAAAAATAAATATTACTTCACATAATAAAACTATTAAACATTCATGTATATATCTTACCATCTATTTTTTGTATGCTATAATTTTGTTTTATAAAGTAAAAACCATTTTAACATTGACTAAATCAGTAAAAAACTCAAATTCATCAAAATTCACTAATAATAAAAAACTATAATTCTTAGAATTCAAAAAAGATGTTATATATAATCTAGTCCAGTAGTTTTCAACTCAGGCTGCACATTAGAATCATCTAAGAAGTTTCAAATAATGCTCAGTCCCGACCCCAGATTAGTTACTCCAAAATAGTTGGGGTATGAGGTCTGCGCATCAATAATTTTTCAGCTTCTCATGTGATTTTAATGTTTAGTCAGTGATGAGAATCACTGATAAAATACTCTCAACTTACAGATGAGAAAATTCAGAGCTACAGAAGTTAAGTGATTTGTCCAAAGACTCACAGATAATTAACTTTAGAGTTAATAATAGAATCCAGGTAGGGCTCTGTATTCTCATTCCAGTATACTTTGTACCACAGAGCAAGGAGCATGTTTACAGATTTACCTTTAGTACTAACACTTTAGTTGTGAATGCCAAATAAAATAGTTACATATGTGATAAGATAGTGCTTTGTTGTTGATTGCTATATAATTGTCATGCATTGTGGTATTTTTGTGTTTCCCTGAAGTCAGATGTTTTAGAATGACAAAGAGGTCCAAAGATGACACTCTGATATATACACAGTGTGTTATTTGTAGGGGTTATGTCAATAAAAATGGGGATGATAATTATAACATAAATGAATTCTAAAAGACAAATCTACCCTATACAAAACATTAACAGTGATGTTACAGAATCAGAATTCTAAATCATAGGTATCTTAAAAGATACAAAATAGTTGGTGTGGTGACAGAAAGATATCTAACTATGGGAAATGAACACACAGTGTAAATATATATATGCCTTACTGTTAAAATGTACCGCTGAAACATTGGATTTCATTAACCAATGCCACCATAAGAAAAAAGATACAAAATAATGATTATTAAAGTATCGTGATACAATATTTACTCAGTATGTTCCCCATGTACTTAATATTCTCAACTATGAACATCTTTGAGGCCACTCACAATCTTTTGTTATTCTGTGTTATCCTCCATGATTGCTCTGAGAATTTGTCAATTAAATTTAAGATGCAGCTTCACTAAACTCAGAAAATTGTACATTCAACACTCAACCTGAAAGGCACAGAAAAAAGTAATATAAATCTGCTTCAGCAATAAAATCAACCTTCAATTTTTGTTTTAACATCATTGAAATTTTGGGTGACAGCTGGCAATAGCAGAGAATTATTAAAGTGTCATGGAAGGCAAAATCATTTTGAATATTAAAAATATGGGTCTATAAAAGAAAAATGAGTTGCTTACAAATATTACAGAAAGCCAAGAGACTCATATCCTTTAGCAATAAGTTGTCCCTTCCATCATAAGAGTATTTCACATGCTTCTATTTTTATTATTTCTCACAGACTTCAAGTTTATGTTATAAAGATTCAGCAATAATAAAAAATATAAAACATCCATGCTAACATTTCAGTTATTTCATATAATGAGAAGCTCCAACTATGCCAGAGATCTTATACATTTTGGTTACCAAAAATCTCTTATTGTAACTTTGATTTTTATTTAATGGATTTACAAAACAATTCTTTTGAGAAAATTGGTTAAATATGTTTGAGTTTTAAAACTAATATTCTGCTTTGGAAAAAAAAGCTTTTAAAAATTATCTTAGTATCTTCTTTTTATACCATAATGTCATCAAGTGAGCTATATAATTTATACAAAGTTATTATAATTGTAACGACATTCCCTCTTTTCTAAGTAGCAGCATTCTCTCAGATTAACACCATTGATGGGAAAATTACTTCCGTATAAAGGTTATAAAGGTAACATAGTTAATGATAAGTATTAAAGACCACTATGTGTCAGTTTCTCTATTATTTAATTCCCCACTCTTTGTATCTTTCATAATCAGGCCATAACTAAAATTTTGATCAAGTGCAGAGTGATGTTGCAAGACTTCCCAGTAACTACAATTTTGTAGGACAAATACACCTTATTTAAATATGCTGAGTGAAGAGAAGGCATATACCTAACTATTACTGGAGAAATTGATATTTTAAAAAAAGTTAAAACAAAATTTTAAAAAATTATGAAAAAAACCACCACATACAATAAGAAAACTTTTTATTCCATTTGAGATTGAATATTACAAAGAAATTACAGATGGGAGTAAGGCACATAAAAATGTTATTCTAAACAAGATATTTATGTTTCTTGCCTCCACCTATATTTTTATGATTCTGTTATCAGACTGATTCACCATTGTTGGAAAGAAAATCTCAAAATGTTGACAGGGAAGGAATACAAGAGAGAAATGCATGGGTACACCCAAGTACATGAACACAGAGCTGGGGAAGAACATAGACGAGCAGGAATAATGAAAAGTC
Organism: Macroglossus sobrinus; assembly: GCA_004027375.1. Classification (NCBI taxonomy): domain Eukaryota; kingdom Metazoa; phylum Chordata; class Mammalia; order Chiroptera; family Pteropodidae; genus Macroglossus; species Macroglossus sobrinus. Next base: position 10,963 of record PVKZ01006014.1, on the reverse strand, counting down.
AATGACCTGTGGTACCCATAGGCCTGTAAGTAGAAGTGGACTTTGGGAAATGAAGGAATAGGTATTGTAATTGGGTATTTGTAAAATAGAGAAATGACAGTAATGGAAAGGTTTGGGAAAAGCAGGTAAAAATATTTATGGTTTGGGAAAAGCAGGTAAAAATATATTTGAGAATTTGAAAAGCTGTTGATTAACTAAATAAAACAAAACATAAATTACTTCTTACCTAACTTTGAAAATAGCATCCAAACAAAATCCTCCATTGCATTTTGGGGAGTTTGGATTCTCCCAAATAGTTATCTTGGCCTCAAGTCAGAGCTATATATCAAGAGAACAGACAAAAGATTTACCAGGAAGTAGTACATTAACTCTTTTTGCCTCTTTATAGCAGAATATATCATTTTCTTCACTTTGGTAGACATTTCTCTATTAGCTGAAATTAGCAATATTCAGAAAAATTGCTTGAATAGGAGGAATTTTCATTCTTTCAGTGGAAACCTGATCCAATGGAAATTGTCCAATACTTTTCTGGTTAAAGTAGTCCATTAATATCACGCTTTGTTCTTTTTTTATATGGCTATGTTGTGTTATAAGCCAAGATCTGAGAAACTAGAAACTAGAAAATATTATGGGAATGAGAACAGTGGTCATAAAGGCAAAAGACTTGCCATCTGAAATCAAACCAGCAAATTAAGTTGACTCAGTTAATCAGTTTACTAAATTACATTATGGAGTATCTAATATGAGCCAAATATGGCTAGATACTGGGAGTGCAGCAGAAAAGAAGATGGACATGTTTCTTGACCTTATGGACTATTTTTTTTTTAAACTAGGGAATTAGCACCATTAAGTATTAAAATAACACATTATGATTCTTCATATAATTAGTATAAGTGCTAATGAGAGTACCTAACATAATAAAATAGGGCAAGAGGTGAGAAAAGCTTTCTGAAAGCTAAAATGGTAAGAGTGGGGAAAAAGGAAGTGGACTGAGTCTAGGGTGGCTTGTAAAATTGTTGCAGGCAGAGAATGTCATGTGCAAATGCCTTGAGGCAGGGGAGATTTTGACTTAGAAGACTGCTTTTAAGAGAAGTTAACTCTAGCTAAAAAGCTCTGATATGGAGTACAAAGAGGAGAGAGTTTATGACAGAGCTAGGGGGAATAGAAATGTTTAAAGATAAGATAAAACCAGAAATATGTGGTGTCATAATAGGAAGAAAAGCAATGTCAGCAGGTAGGAAGGTGGGTGAGTAGGTGCACATAGAGAGGTAATACCAAGGAGTTCTTTTGTGGTAATGGGACAATTCTGTATCTTGGTTTTGGTAATGGTTACATGAGAATGTATAAGAGAATAATTGCATAAAATCACACATGCACATACACGAAGCATGTAAAAACTGAATAAAGTCTGTAGTCTAGTTAATAGTAGTATTTCTCTGTCAATTTTCTCATTTTGATGATATTCTACAATATTATATAATACAAATTATAATATTATATAATACAAAAAAGCTGGGTAAAGTGTATAAGGGACTCTACTATGCAACTTCCTGTTAGTCTCTGTTTAAATAAAGTTAAAAAGTTAAGAGAATGTTGGAAAGAGGGGCATGACTAATAGCGTTCAACGAAGTGAAGAAAAAAATGAATAAAACATGTTTGTTAGGTTAAACCTCAAGGAAACCATTGGTTATCTTTGAAAGAGCAGCTTAAGTGGTGTAGTGCAGTGGAAACTATATTGGGTTACTGGAGTTCAGAGTTAGAAGTGAGAAAACATAAACAGCTTTGGCAAATTTATTCAAGACAGCTTCATCAAGAGATGAAGGAAAGAGATAGGAAGAAAATTAACTTGGAGACTAAGTGTGGTTGAAGGGAGAACGTTTTATTTTTTAAGATTTGAACATGTTTATTTTCTGCAGTTCTCAACTGCAGTTTTCTCTTTTATTCTCAACATCTAAGGGTGCTTTTTAAAAGTATATTTTGGATACCAAACTTTTTATGTCCATTTTCATTATAATTTTTAAAATATATTTTTATCAAGTCAATATTATTTTTACCAAATAAAATATTTAATTATTATAGAATCTGGTAAGATTCTGTTTTCTTTCTTAGCCTCTAGCTTTAGAATATGGTTTAGATTGTCTCTTTTATACCTAGATGGTTCATGTAGTCTCCTTAGATCCTATAGGCTTCCAAAGTTTACATTTAAGTATTTAACATAACTGAAATGTTTTTTTGTGTGTGCTTGATATAAATTAATGTTAATGTTAGTGTCTGAAATTTTTCTTAATTTTCTTAACTGCTTTCTTTAAGGCCTGTTTTTATAAAGTGACTGAAAAGTTCAACATATAATTTTTCAGCAGCTTTCCTTGAGGCCAGAAAAATCAAGTTCTGACCAAAAAGATATAGGCAAATATCTTAGGAAGGCTCAGCTTCCTTTAAAAAAAAAAAATTATGAAAACTAGCCAAGGGAGAACACTTCCTTCCTGTGCATTTCCTTTTTATCTTACCAGGATGATTAGATTTGCAGTAGCCATTTTGCAACCATGCAGTCATGTAGAAATCCTCAGAAAACCTAGAAAAGCTTAAAGCTGGTAGGAGACTTGTTCAGGAGACTGAACAAGTTATGACATCCTGGAGCATCTATCTCAGCCTTCACTACCAATTTGTAGATTTTGTGCTATGTGAGATAGACTAACACCTACATGTGAGTTATTTTCTGTTAGGTGTATCCAGAAACATTCTACTTGATATAGGGTCCAACTCTATTTCCTTTTATACAAAAAGCCAGTTGGGTCATAATAATACATTAATTATTAATTCTTTTTCTGAATAAATTAAAATGCCACTCTTAACAAAAATTAATGTCTCATATACATTGTAATCTTTTCCAGAAATCTTTTTCTAAAAAAATTTCTCTCTTTCCAGGCTAATAACGTATCAATCTGATTATTATAGATTTATAGTTTGTTTTTATACCAGGTAAGCAAGTTCACATACATAGTCTCCATTTCTACACATTTCTGGCCTTGGGCAATTATTTTTTCGTATGAACTTTAAATCATTTTACAACAGTAAAAACCGTTTGATTGTAGTTCAATTTGGAATTGCATTAACATAATGTTAAGTTGAGAGCCTGGTGAGTTTATAATTTTATATTAGAATTGGCTCCTAGAAGCTGGGTCTTGGAACCTAAGAATGTGTTATCATTCCATTTACTTGTTTTTTATTCTTTTTATTAAAAAAAAAAGAAATTATGATTTTCTTGATATAAATTGATGCTTTCCTAGTCAAATTCAATTATTATAGTTTTCCATTTTTCTTTCTAGAATTTTCTCCAATTTCCACCATAAAATACTCACTTATAGGTAGATAGAAATGTTTTTGATATTCTATTGAGTTTTCTATATATACCATCATATGGTCAATTCAGCCATAGAGAACTATTTCCAATAAATCTAACAGATATTCACCTTAGTGTACTTACTGTGAATTTCAGTACAATGTTGAATAACAATCGTGTGTATTGTTATGCTTGTTTATCTCCTAATTTTGACTAAAATAACTTTTCTTTAAATTTTAGAATTTTTCTATCAGTTTTTAGAGATTAAATCTAAAATTATATTTAATAGTGTTACTAAACATTTAAATTCTATGTTTTTATATTTTACTTAGCATCACAGCCTGAAATACATAAATTTCTATCACAAAATTAATCATTTGTGGCTATCTTTTAGAAGTTTAATTACTGAATCCTATAGTATGGTCTCTCCAACATATTCTAGTTATCCTCAAGACTTGGATTATAACAGCCTAATAGTTTTTACTTTATTCTGCTCTCATCTTTATAAATAAATGTCAGCCTAAGGGTGTGCATATCTTTCATTTATATTAGGTAGTTGGATTAGACCTTCACTATAATTGGTAATTTTATAATCTTAAAACTGTCAAACAATACTGAATATTTTTAAGGTCATTACCACCATTGTAGAAAATAAATAAGAATGGCTAGTTGGACACTGGGAGTTGATCTGTTTCAGGATATTGTAAATTTCTAGAATCTTGAAGTAAAAAAAGATTCAAATTTTGTATGACCTAAGAGCTGGTAGTAGAAAGCAATCAACCTCATACTTACATTGTTTTCCTCTAAGATATTAAACTGATCATGACTCACATAATTATTCAAGATTAATCTGCCTCAGTTGCATTTTGATCTTTACTTAACATCCTTCTTTGATGTTTCTTAAACCCTTCAATGCTCTTGCTAATGTTTTAACTTATCATTTACTTTTTTTATTGTAAACATTAATTGCTAAACTCTGTTTGTACAGTAGTTAGAGAGATTATTAGTAGTAGCACATCTGCTTTTTTCCTAGATATATTGATATCACCTCTAAAAAAAAAAAAAGAGAAAGCAATTTTAGGGAAAGTGATTGATCCTGTTTGGATTTTAACTCAGAAAATGGAAAAAAATTTAGACAGGTAGAAGATACAAAGACTAAGATTTCTTAGGATGACAAAGCTTTTAAAATATTTTAAAATATATGAACAGTTAAAAATCTCATAGCCTAATATTATATTTGCAGGTGTGTCATGTCTGTTGGAATTTTTGAAATTATCAATGAGTGGAATTAAGAAAGAAAAGGAATCAAATCTTGGCTTTACCTTTTATTAGCTTTAGGATCACAGCAATATATGCATAAGCTTCTGTTTTCTTCTCAAAGTAATAGAGATACTAACACTATTTGTTTGATTGTTCTTAGGATTAAGGAGATAAAGCACATTAATTCCCTGGCTTGTCTGCACCATACACATCCCAGACTGCAGCAGCTCCTGCTATGCTTTTTTGGTCTCTAATCCTCCATCTGCTTTTACTTCTTCCAAAAAGATGCTGAAATCTCTTATCTGCTGTTCCCTAACTCCTTTTCTTTTCTGTTGTTTTGACTATACCTTTTCTTTATTTTATTGTCATTGTAATGGAGTCATAGGAGGAAGAGGTGAATGTGTCTGTTCAATCTTTCATGTTGGAAGGTAAGCTACTCATTATAATTTTAATGTTATTATATAGATGACTTAAAGTAACCTTTGTTAAATCTATAAATGGTATATACATCTAATATAGCAGCCCTATAAACTGAGTTTTATTATCATTCATAGTTAAAACTGAGTCTTTAGTTGGTTAAATAATTTGATTATTTAACTGAATTAGTTCAAGAATGAGGATTAAAGCCAATGTCTTTAATTGTGCAAATTCCATGCTATTTTATCCTCTCAGAAGATACATCAATAGCATAATTGCAATGCAAGATCATTTCAGCAATTAGTAAGTTATAACAATAAAATATGTTCCTCAAAATACTACTACATTTCTTTTTGTACTTACCATAACAGGATGTCTGTAAACATGTAAATAACTTCCATGATAATTCCAGAACACCAATGAGTTTCTCATTACTAAAGCAGAAAGTCAAATTTAATTTTTTAAAACTAACATAAAAATTTAATTAATTAATTAATTAATTAATTTTTAAATTAAGTTTATTGGGTAACATTGGTTAATACAATTATATAATTTTCAAGTGTACATTATAATTTGACATCTGTATATTTGTGTTTACCACCCATAGTCCAGTTTCCTTCAGCTACCATATATTTAATCCCCTTTACCCATTTTGCCCTCCCTCCACCCCCCACTGTATTTGATCCCCTTTATCACATTTACCTCCCCGCTCCTCCCCATCCCCTACCCTCTGGTCAGAAAGTTAATTTTTAGTCTTTTTTTTTTTTTTTTTTTGCCTAAGAGGAACTTTTGACACATTATTTCTTCCAACAAGAAATACCTTTGTTATTTGGGTTGAAAATGGCCACATTCTTCTCATTCTCTTCCTTTCTAAATAATAATGTGTTCTCAGTCACAGTTAAGATTGGAAGTCCCTAGGATTCAATTTTCAAACCACTTTACTTCTATGTGCAGTTATAATTCCTTTGGAGATTTATTTAATTGCCACAAATATCATCTTTTACTGATAATTTGCAAATTTATTTCACCATCCTCAACTCCCATCCTCTTCTGAATCTCATACTTCTTTATCTAAGTGCCGACTTGATGACATCTCCACTGGTTTCTAATAGTAAGCCTAGAGATGTCTAGACATCTGAAACAATGTTTTTAAAGCCAATAAAATCTTGCCCCTTGGTGCTCTTTTACTTATAATTTCCCATATCAGTTTTGGCAAATCAATCCTCCGATAGCTCCAGCTAAAAGCCTTTCTTTCTTTTGTCCCCTTGCTACTTTCTCTCCATTAGCAGTTAACTCTACCTTCAAAATGTATCCAGAACCATAGACTAATCACCATCTCCATTACTCCTACCCCGATTCCAAGCATTATCATCTCTGGCATTGGTTACACAATAAACCTTCAACTGACCTATTTAATCCCACCCTTGCCTCCATAAAGTCTGTTTTCAAAACATCTCATCAAAATGTATGTCAGCTTGCATCATACCCTTTCTCAAAACCTCCAATGACATTCCATTTCAGAGAAAGTGTGAAATCTCAATAATTGTACTGTACTCTGATATAATTTACTGTAATTCTTTTCCTGCTCATTCTGCTCTACTTTGCTGCTTCTTGATATTAAACATTTAAGTAGATGATGTTAAACATTTTTCAATATGCATATTTGCTAATTGCTTATTCTCTTCAGTAAAAGTCAACTTCATGTTTTTTAACAATTTTTAATTGGATTGTTTATTGTTTTTTACTGTTGAGTTATGGATATATATATGTATGTATACCCTAGTTCTTTGTTGGATATTTAATTTGCAAATGTTTTCTGCCAGTCTGTAGCTAGTATTTTTATTCTATGTGGTTTTTTACAGTGCAAAAGTTGTTTTTTTTTTTTTTAATTTTAATGAGATCTAGTTCATTTTTTTCTTTGATTCCTTAATTTTCTTTTGGTGTCAAGAACTTTTCCTGGCATTAATACAGAAAAAATTTTTTTGTATTTTTTAGTAGTTTTAGAGCTTACATTTAAGTCCATGATTTATTTTTAGTTCTTTTTCTTTTTTTCTATTGATGTCTAAGTACTCCAATACCATTGTTTCTCTATTAAATTGCTTTTGCATCTTTGTCAAAAATGATGCAGATTTGTGTGGGTCTATATCTGTGTTCTCTGTTCTGTTCCATTGATCTACAGGTCAATATCTCTGCCAATACCACACTATCTTGGTTACTGAACTATAAAGTAAGCTTAAATATTAGATAGAGTGCTACCTTTCACTTTTTCTTATTTACAGGTTGTTTTAGTTATTCTTGGTCCTGTGTCTTTCCACATAACTTTTTAGAATAAGCTTTTCTATCTACAAAATACCCATTTAAGATTTTCATTGGAAATGCATTAAACCCATGGATCACTTTGGGAAAACTGACATCTTTACTATGTTGAGTTCTTAGTCAGAGACCACAGTATGTCTCTTCTTATGTATAGGTCTTTTTTGACTTATTGATCATTATTTTATAATTGTCAGCATACAAATTCTGTTTATTTTTAAGAGTTTAAGTATTTTCTTTTTTTTTTTTTTTTGAAGCTTTGGTGAATGATACTGTGTTTTACTTTTGGCCCTCAGCATTTGTAGTTGTTTGTAGTTAACATATGAAAATATGATTGATTTTTGTGTGCTGGTCTTATATCTACAGACTTGCTGAACTCACTATTTAGTTCCAGAACTGTATTTGTAAATTCCTTAGGATTTTCTATGTAAACAGTAATGCCATTTGCAGATAGGGATAGTCTTATTTCTTCCTTTCCAATCTGCATGTACTTTATTTTTCTTTCTTATGTAGTTATCACTTATTTCTGATCTTTAGGGGAAAGCATTTGGTCTATATACATTCAGTATGATGGTAGCTATGGCTTTTTTGTGCATGCTCTTTATTAAGTTTAAACTTAAAATAATTCTCAATTTTTAACTTACTGAATGATTACCATGAATAAATGATGGATTTGTCCAATGCTTCTTCTGTCTCAGTTGATATATTCATGTGGCTTTGTTCTTTAGTCTGTTAGTATGATAAATTGCATTTATTTTTATTTTTTTAAATGTTGACCCAGCCATGCATACATAGAAGAAATCTCATTTGATTATGGTATATAATTATTTTTAGATATGGTGGATTCTATTTGGTAATATTTTCTTGAGGATTTTGTGTCTAAGTTCAGGATAGGAACTCTCCATTCTTGGAGCTTTGCTCTTGTGCTCTCTCTGCTGGGAATGTTTTTCCTCCAGATATCAGCAGGACTTACTGCCTCTGCTCTTTCAAATCTTTGGGCGCAATCACCTCAAAGGCCCTACACAGGCCATTCTATTTACAACTCTTTAGCCTCTCCCATAGTTTTTCTAATTTTCCTTATTTTTTTCTTTAATGTTTATTACCTTCTATTCTACTGTATAATAACACTTTTTTTCCTTTTATCTCTAGTCCTTTCTCCTTTTTGCTCAATAAGTATATTTTCAGTGGTTCAAAAAGTGCCTATTCTATAGTAGATTTGATTTAAAATGTTGAACGAATAAGTAAACATCATGGTGGGATCCAGATTTTTGATATAGTTACTGACTGGGGCCTATTACATGAAAACCTGAAATACAATGACTTGAAATTTCTTTTTTCTAGGCAAGACTGTCCCTAGAAAATACCATTTTTTCTTTAAAATCATTCTCAAATGTTTGACAATGCTAAATAGTCCACTTCTTATGAAGGTGAAGATTCAAGAAATACTCTCTGCTAAATATGTTAAAGTAGTTTCAAAAGAGATACAGCTGAAAATTTATAGGACAATAAAATAACAATCACATTTACTGTCTTAAAGTTGTGGAAAAATATTAGACGTGATCATTTTTCCCCCTTTTACCTTATTTAAAAATACTAGTATTTTGGAAACATAAAATATTCCAAAATAGGTCAACAAATTCATTTTTTTTTCCCAAGGACATTTTAAAGCTAAAGCTCCAACCCTAAAATTGGCTGTTTGGTTTCCCATGTTAAGAAACTCTAACATCTGCCTGCCTAATAGCCCTTATCCTACTCTAGCAGGTGAGCAGGTTTCCTAGACAGCAAGCCTTGCTCTAATGAACAGAAGTTATATCCCCCTAGATGTGCATTTGGCAGGGCTATTGGGCTGTTCTCAGCAACACTCCAAACTTGCATTTCACACTACTTTAGTTCTGAAGAGGAAAAGGGAAAAAGAACTTCAATGTTTTTCAAAAGCAAAAGAGAAAATGTCATAGCATAAAGTGGCTACAAAATGAAATCTAAGAGGTCTCTGGACAACTTATTTATATAAATCATCCAAGATAATACCACTTTAAATTCTATACATGATTAAGTATTTTCAGCTCTCTGTAAGGTTTTGGCTACTTTTAAAAAGTGTTCCTATTTTGGGCTTGTTGGTTCCAAGCTATTTTGGAGGAAGTCGTTTTGCTTGGATGAATTCTGAGAGCTTGATTCGGATAGAGACTAGGTATCTTCTTGATTCTGCTTGATATATTTTAGGTGAATAATTTAGAATTATTGCTTCATTTACTTACATTTCTTCCACAGTTCTTTGAAAAATGTTAGACACAGTGATGTTAATTTTTCATTTTCTTTGTGAAACACTAAGTTATTTAACAGTCACCAAAATTAGTCTTTATTTCTTAGTTAGATGCATAGGTTAAGTAACAACAAATGAAGAGGAAATGATTAGTAAGATCCAGTGAGAAGTTCCAAAATAGAGTTTCTGGGAAGGAGGAATGAAGTTAATGCTATGGAAGCAAAAAAGTGAATAACCTAAGGGTCATTATAGAAGTTTAAAAGGGAAGAGGGGCAGAGATATTTAGGTGTTTGGGAGAGCATTAATCAAGGCAGAGAAACATAAAACAGCATAAGGCATTAGGTTTTCTATTGGCAAATTAGCTTACTTTAGCAACATATCATAAGTACAATTAACTCATAAAGTACCTGGTCATTTTCAATTTTAATTAAAGTCTTCTAAGTATATTTTTTCTTCCCCTTCCAGTAAGCAAGTTACATTTTTTTCTTATATGAAGGTCAAATAAATTTCTTGGGTCTGTGAATAGTATATATCAGCCATAATATTTAAAAATATTAATTGAACTTTAAAACTTGCAATTTGAAGGTAAATTATCCAGCATTTTAGGATTGAAGAGTTTGTTCTTTTCTTAGATGCTAAATTACTTTCCCCCCCAAAATCTCTGGTAATTCGGCTTAAATTGTTAGTGCTATGAGAACTATATTTCAGAATATTCTTGAAATTAAAAGCTACAGAACTTAAAGCCAAAGTAATTTTTTTCTAACATGAAATATGTTAGAATAACCTCACATCCTGAGATAATCTTCCATCATCTTGAAGGTTTTGAGTCTTTAATCTTTGGAGTTATCCTGAGAAATTTCTTAAGATCTTTGATAAGTTAATAGAAAACACTTAATTATAAGATTCAATATTAACTGACAACGTCTTCATAGGAAAAAAGTAAGGCCATTATTATTGGTTTATACAGTCTATTTATCAATCAGAAGAAATGATAACAGAGTTAAGAGTAATAAAAAAAGAAAAAAAATGTTTAATATCTAAAATATTTATTTTAAAATATAATCCACTGAGATTTTATAAATCAAAATATGAATACCTATTTAATTAAAATAAATAATTATCCTTTCCTATGAAAAGTTTAAGAATTAAAAACATTCTAAGAAATAGTGCATATTAATATTGAACCTAAGGAATTATGGTCAAGGTAGAGAGAAAGAACTTTGGTTAACTACGCTTAACAGAGGATACTAAAAAGTGATCAGTGCTTCTGATTAAAACGTTTTTCTATATAAATGAACTAGGCCCATCTAGTCTACCAGTTTAAATTACCATTCTGTGTGTGTGTGTGTGTGTGTGTGTGTGTGTGTGTGTGT
>PVKZ01006013.1:15000-41938 GCA_004027375.1 Macroglossus sobrinus | reverse complement strand
ATGATAGCAGATCCCAGGAATTATTTAATGAGATATAGGACCATTATTTTCTAGCTATGTGGCTCCTCACTAGTAGTTTCTAAGGGTGCCCAGATTTACTTAAGATTTATTCATATGGTTCTCAGCCTCCAGGGGCCAGGTGATTTGCTTTGACTCTCACTACCATTAATACTAGGATGTTTATCGCAGTCCTTCTTTCAAGCACTGTACCTACAACCATGCCCAGCCCCTTCAGAAACTATGCCCACATTCTGTGGAGAAACGTTCTAGAAGCACCTCTTTGCTACACCACATTTTGTCATATTTAGCTTCTCCACAATTCATTTTTGCTTTCTCTGAGGCCAAACACAGTGCTGATTCTCCGAGATCAGGTTAAACTCTCGAAAACTCAGATTTTTTCTTTCTTATCTGTTATATGGTATAAAATACATCCCATGGGCAAATTCCCAGCTCAAGCATGCAGAGGACTTGAAAACATCCCCAGATGTCTCTCAGAGGTATTTCCCTAAATAAAAACTCTAAGCCATGAGGAAAAGCAGAGTCCATACAGACAAGATCTGAGCATCCCATAGGTCTGTCATGCAAATATTCAGATTAATCTCTAATAATTGCATGTATATTTAATGTTATTGCACAGATTACATTTAATATACCTGGGCTCACCATCTGCTATACCTCTTGGGAAAGTGACAATGAACATTTGGGAAATTTTTTTACAAGCAATAATGTTTTATAGCTCATAAAGTATGAATGAAATAAACTTTTTAATTACATGTGAGAAATTTATATTATACTAGATCTGGAAGACTTATGTGTCTCTTAAGGGGTGGCAAATTATGGAAGCGAGGATTGTACACAGACATTTATACCTCCAATATACCACCTTTCAATAAATCATTTCATTTTCACTATGTTGAAGAACAGAAATTATTTTTAAAAATAGGTAGCAGCAATTCAGGCAGAAGTAAGACAGGGATTCCATTTTCCAAGCAGATGTCACAAACATTTACACAGCTGTCAGACCAGTTCAAACTGTCATCAGAAGTGACCTTAAACCAAGTTTAGTTTTCAAATGTTATAAAAAAAAAAAAAAAGAAAAGAAAAAAAACAGAAGTGGAAAAACAACACAGCGCCATTATGCAGCTGTCTGAATATTAAATGAAAGAATGAACATCTGTTCGGTTGCTCTTCAAACTTTAATGGTTTGGAGAGAACTTCTGTTGTCTCAGATCTTTAAGGACATCTGAGGCCCATACAGCTTCAACACCTGTGTAACAGGCGCTCTGCAAATGCACACTCCCGCTTCAAAGACTCTCACTGCTGTTCCTTGCCAAACATATGCCAACGAACAACAGAACAAATTATTAATAATATCTTTGCAATAGTTTTAAAATGAAATCCTCTTGAATATGGTGATTTTGTTCAGCATTTATAAGAACATCATTCCTTTTTGGACTGAAAATAAATCCTGGACAGAGAAATGGCAGGTTTATGTTAAAGCATTATTTGAATAAAACTACCTTACTGATATAGTTTCCAGATCTCTCTCTCTCTCTCTCTCTCTACATATATATATATATATATATATATATATATATATATATATATATATGTATGTATATATAATATATATAATACATATATAATATATATATTTGCCTAATATGAACATGTATTTATTAATGTTTTTTCGCACATATGTGTTTGTGTGTCAGTGAGCATGTATGTATGTGTGTATGTATATATACGTACATACACACACACATATATATATATAATATATATATATATATATAAAATGTTTGTGTATATAGATTTTCTAGACTCTAGCAGATGATACAAGATTCTGAATTTCATATGCAAAATCTGCAATAGTCCCTGATCAAAGAGACTGAATATAGAGCTAGTTGTGCATGTTGACATGGATGAATTTCTATCGCCAGGTGCTGCTTCTAACCTTAAAGTATCTTCAGTTTTCCCATTGACTTTGTGCATCTCGATGAGAGCTCAAGTTTAGGTTTTAAAATCCAGTGATGTTAAGCTGCAAAATTTTATTTCTTCCTGCTCCTGGAGACATCAGTCAGCAGTTCTTAAATCTTTATTTACATTAAAAGTATCAGAAAAAATATATATATTTTTAATTCAGATATCCAGGCTATACTGCAGACCAATTAAATCAGAATCCCAAAGTTGACACATAGACATCAGGAGCTTTTAAAACTTTGAACATAGGTATAATATACATCTAGTTTGAGAACCATCTGTAAAAATGTAAGCAATCATGTATCAAGTATAATCAAATAATCATGTGTTTTATCTTGGTTGATCTTTATTTTATAACCTGTAAAAGGCATAATTTTAATATATAAATATCTGATTTTATTTTCTCAGGATCTATTTATTCTCAGCTGGTATTTCATTTTATAATTATATTTGTATAGTCTCTACTAAAGTTTTAAATAGTATTTCCAATTATCAGCTAGTAAAGTCTCCTCATAAAACTATTTATCACAAAACATCATTGAGTGAGTTCTAAAATTAAATCTAAGAACTAGAGAATAGGAGAAACTTTGGAAAATAACTTAATCTACTTCCATTATCGAAAAAATTTAAATTCATATGTATATGCTATTTAAGAAGCATGTTTATAATGGCACCATGTAATACTTTTAAGTACATTATTATAAATCGCTTGAACATTGTTACTAAATAATTTTTACATTATAGTTTCATTTTTGTAATGTATACATTGAACAATTTGGATATGTGCATAATATGTGTATGTACATGTATAGAAATATTTTGAGAGTAATTACATAATATTTAATCATCAGTAAGATGAGAGTAGGTTTCTAAATATTTTTCTTCTTTTATATTTTTTACCATAAATATGTATTTATTTCAAAAACTTTAAAAATGGTTTTAACATTTTACTCAATTTCAATTATTAAATATTTCAAAACCTCAAAATTCAATAGCAATCATTGCATTTTTAAATCTTCACTAACAGTTACTTCTGCCTATTTTTGACCTAATTTTTTCAGCAGCTGCAGACTATCCAAGGACAGATTGGTTTAAAAATAGTAATAAATAATGGACGATTCTTGTTGCATCTCACCCTTTTTTGATTACTCCATCTAACGAAACCTCTGGAGGTCAGAGGAAGTTTGTTGTTCTTTGCTATATTCTCTACATTTTGTTACATGGCCTTGGGTAGATTGCCAAAAAAAAAAAATACTGAGAAGATTAAATTGCTTAAAAGTATATATAAAGGTCCTTGAACAGAGAGCTGTAGTATTTCTACCACAGTGCTTTATTTTAGCTTGTTGGAAAAGTTTATGGTTTTACATTATTGATCTTGCTATCTGAGCCACTGCATCTCATATCAAATTATTTTAATTCTCTGCTGCGTTTTTCTTCCAAGATGTATTACTATGAGATGTCTTCATTACTTTTCTAGCCATATTTTAAACCACTTTTAAAAAGTGAATATATAAAGCTTCATTTTTTCCCCTTAACTTCACAAGGAGAAAATTATATCTTCTTTACTGTTACAAATTAAAAAGCTTTAGTAATACTAAAATAAAAGAGTAATTTTTGGTATACTTCTTAATTACTTAATATGTTTACTAGCAAGTATACTTCCTAATCGATTGAAATTATTTCATTAACATTAAATATGTTGCTCGCATATATAAAGGTATTCAATAACATACAATCTCAGAGATAAACAACCAAATAACCAAGCAAAGTGAAACAGAACACACTAATTTAAGTGTAATATAATCTTATTTTTAAAAATCTGCTTATTTTAAATTATTTATTATAATAGAATAAATATGGCAGTTTGAGTTATATTTGCATTTAAAATGCATAATGATTATATATAGAACTACTAAATATTTAAATTTCTAGGTAATATTTTTAATAGCTATATTTTCAATCTCTGTTATTTTTTCTGTATGAGTAAGCAAGTTACCAATCATTGAATAATATATTCTCCTCACATAGTTTTGTAATACCTTACAAATTAAACAAGTTTTATAATTTTAATAAATTTGTGACAATTGATAAATTATTTTAAAAGTAGTTCGCATTTTTATCTTTCGCAATTAAAATCTGCATTCTTAGAGACAAAAATTACAATTCATTAAATACACAAAGTTGTAAGTTCTACTAAAAAACACAGTGAATTTTGTTTTGAATTTGAACTCCCTCTAAACGCAAAGTATTTAGATTAATATTTTTCAGAAAAGAAAAACAATCCCATTCACTAGTAGCCTGATGAGCTACTTATTCTAAACATATCACTTGCAAATACTTTTTATGATTGCTTAATTTTATTGCTTTGCCTTTAAAGTTATATTTAAATTCGCTCAGTCAGTCACACGAGAAGAAAGAAACCATAAAAAATTAATTTCTTATACTGACAAACCATAATTTCAATGCTTACAAGCCTCTGGAATATTTATTCTATATTTTTTAGACTACATTGTTTTGTATGATTGAGACTCTTTCTAAAAGCTATTACCTTTCAGTTTAAGTGTAATGACTAAAGATGAGTAGAGTCAAAGAATAAGATGATAAATCTTTTAACCTAATTAGCTGTTTTAGTCTGTATTTAATTATAATAGTATTAAGAAAGAAAGAAAAGTCAGCAAGATATTCATTAAAATAGCTAAGATTTTTGCAGTTCATTCTTCAAACTTGGCAGCTTAAAAGACACTCTCTTGTGATTGGGGTAATAAAAGTAACTTTTTCCTCCCGGTGCAATAAAATTGAAATAAAATTTGGAATTGTTGTTTTTCTGTGAATGAAATGCAGATTGGGGACATATCAGCTTAACAAATATTTGCCTGAAATTTTCAATATCTCCAAATACCACACATTTATACACATATGTATATATGTAAATATCTCCCTATCTTATATATACATTTAGCCCACCATCATCTATAAATAAATATGCATAAATCTATCCTCTATTCCTAATTTACAGACATAAATTTATGTATACATATGTGTTGGTATGCACACTCACCACCCATCTCACTCACACACATAAGTACCACATTTGTATTGGACTGTTTTTTTACTTTTTGTCCTGAACAAATCAGTGCATTCCGGCAAGCTTTTTTGAACAAATAAGATCATATGATTACAGCCATACATTTAAAATCATACATAAAAAAAAAATTGTTTCTTTGGCTAGAAACAAAAATAATACATAATAAAGTATATTCTAAAGTGAACATTCTAAATCCTCTCTTAATTTTTGTTATGGTATGTATATTTGACCTTTACTCATATATTAAACTAGGTTTTCTTTCATCAGTTTTTCTAGTTAAGTTACTATTTGCCAAAATATGTAGGTACTTAAAAATGTGAAAGCTCATTAGCAGATGATTTACTGTCTGCACACAGAGCCCAGTATGTATTCATTCTTGGCACCTGTGATTAAATGCCATTTGGAACACATTTCCGCAAGGACACCTTGGAGGAAAGAGTTTAATGTAAATTGAATATATGTACTGTTTAAGGGAAATTATGGATTGGTATCAGAAAACGGTAGTACAAATATATTTGATAATGTTTTCACAAATACTGTTTTATCGAAACTGGTGGTGGTATTTGGCTCTATGTGTTGTCAGCTTTTCTTGGCACTTCATAATTTCTTGGCACAGTTTAAGGCTTGAGTGGAAAAACAATTTAGAAAACTGTCACATCAAATTGGAGAGAATTATCTAAACATAATCTAGTTATAGCAAAAAGATGCAACAATTTTTTTTTTTTAAAATGTGGCAACATAACTCTCACTTAAGAACAAAATGATTTGACCTCAATGGACTGTTGTTACTCTAAGCCAAGCCTTGTCTGGACGACATCAGTGCTTTATATAAGGAATCAGCATTTGAAGAGGATCAAAATGGAGAGCTAGGAAAAGAAAATGTGTGGCATAAACATATACTTAGCATATGTAATGTGAGATGGTCAACTGATGATAGAAGAAATGTGTGTAATTCAAATAAAATGAAACTCTTCGCCACTCTACGGCTTATAATAATAATAATTATTTTCTTAAAGTTGAGTATTAACCTCAATAATTTAACCTCATAGGACATTAGAAACTGGATTAAGATAACTGCTATATAAAAAACGCAATGCTTATATTTGTGATTTTATTGAAAATACAAACATTCTCTTTGGTTTGTTATTTTTCCTTAGTATTAATAGCCACTTACAAATTAGACAAATATTTAATATTTTGACTTCTATCTGTTCCAAATATAATAAGTCTTATGCTAAACCTGTTTGATTAAAATGCCATAAAGCAACTTAAATTTAAATGAGAATTTAGAATCCTGTTGCTTTTTTAAAAAAAGTCTACTATTATTATATTTAAGTGTAAACTTTAAAAAATCTGAAATTAAATTCTTTTAGGGGATAAAAATAACAATATAAAAAGTATAATTTGATATTTTAAGAAATGCATTTATAATCAGTAAGCAATACTGAAAAAAGAAATTTTTAGGTTTGTAATTAAAATATTCTAATCTCAAAATAAAACAAGTATCTTAGGAAAATGTATTAACTTTTGTCTTATCGTTTGTCTAATTAATGGAGTAAACTTTTGGCTATTGTAAGAAGCCAGACAGCTTTCTAAAAATTTTATAATCTTGTGGTTAAATATTGAGGACTCATGGATAATAAAGTAACCTATTTTATCTCCACTGTTCTTCTGCATGAGTTAAAACTCCAGCTACACATGATTCTCTGTTCATTAATAATGCATAATCTTATGGTGACTTTATGTTCCGAAACAAGACTGCTGATCTGTACTTGGAATATCTAGTTTTTATAATATCCTAAACTTCCATTTCTTTAAAGGTTACAGGTAACCCACCCCTTCCTTCTCCCCTGCTACCACCTGGTGCAGAGGAAGCCTGCAGTATGTGAAGGAGAAGGTGGTAAGTGCTTGCTTCTTGGCCTACTTTTCTTCTTTCGGCCTGCTATTCAGTTTCTGATAGAACTTTGACCCAACACCAGTTCAAATGTCTACATGGAGTCATAGCACAGAAGCACCTTCCTTCAAAGAAATCTTAATATTTTCTAATCTCGATATGCTCCTTTTAAACACTGGATGTAGACAATTAAATGTATAAAACTGACTTTTGACCATTTACTTTTTGCAGAAAAGGGAAAGGAAGCTGACCTGAGAAATATCCTTGAGTAGGCAACAGAAGAGGAGATATACTAGATATATTAAACATCTGTGGAGGGGTTGGCCTTGGGAGTTCTTGCTGGAGCCCACCGGCTAAGATCGAACAGTTCCCGAGAGGGGGAGTGAGGATTGCGAAAAAAAAGAAAAAGAGTGAGAGAGAGAGAGAAACAGAGACAGAGACAAAGACAGACAGACAGACAGACAGACAGATAAAAGATAGAGTCGGGAGGGCTAACAGTAAATACTGTGCCCCTTTATTAAGCACAGCATATTTATACCTTTGGAAATGCATGAGAAGCAAAACGCACAGATATTCTAACAATTGCTGACATTTACATAAGTTCTTTCAAAACCTCCTTGTTCCTGTTTTCTGTCTCTTATTCCTTGGGGCAAGGAACGTTCAACTCTTTACATTAAGCCAAACTTCCTCCTTCAGTACAGAGCCCACCTGTTCTGCAAACTTCTAGCTTTCAGGCAACTTTAACCCAGTTTGTAGGGCATTCAGCAAGAATGGCTCCCAACAAGTTCTATAGGCAATCTCTGCATTGTTAGAGGCAGGACAGCAGAGTAAATGCATTTAATGTTAAAAGATGGATAGATGTGGTTGTGAGAGTGTGTGGAATTTCTCTCTGGTTGTTTCTATTTTCTCTTTGAAAAGGGGAGAAAAAAAAAGACTCAGTTGAAAGTGAGAGAGAATGTGGACCTGTTAGAAATTGTGTAACGATTACACAGAATAAAGAGGAGCGTGAGTAACTTGACCAGAGAAGCACAGTATGATCTCTGGACAACATTAATGGGTCCTTTCGCATTTTATAATAACAAATGAGACCAGTCAATATGGTTGTAAACATTATTAGCTGAGCTATGTGATACAGCTCTTTTGTTTCTGTGAACCACACATCACTGATAAAACAGTGCTTGAACATTTGCTCACTACTATTTATCTTTGTTATAATTAGTGCATCCAAAAAACCACAGCTTTTTGTTGATTGCATGCCACTGCTGATTAGAAGAATTGATAATTAGCCAAATCTAATTAATATATGACATGATCTGCAAATGTATTTTGTATGACTTTCACACATCAGACTGGTAAACTTTTCATGAAAACCGACTATTTGGAAGTAGTTTGATGCATGACTGAAAGCTGTTGTTGCATTTTCTTTTTACCTAAAACTTCAAAATAATAGGATTTCCCAATTATCTTCCGAAACTGACAATGCTTCATGGTACACAGGAGGCAGTGTGCTTTAATCACATTCAGAGCTTCTAAGTTGTGTTTATATGTGTATATAAAATATGTTCTATATATTATAGTATATATGTGTATATATAATGCAATATATATTTATAATATATAATACGTATATGTTACATATAATATATAATGGATATATTTATACACATATATAAAATTAAACAGTGATTCTGTGGAGGAAGATCTAACATCTCCTGTGCAAAAAAAAATAATAATAACAATCTTATTAACTTTTTTTATGACCCAACCAGTAATATAAATTTGTTTCAAAAATTAAATATTTTTGGTTAGGCTTACTATTTCTTCATTGTGAATACAAATTGAGAGTAGATGCACGGTTTTCTTTTACAAAAGATTCCTCATCCTTGATTTATTCGTATACATAAAAATAGAATTTGGTAACTATCAATGAATCACTTAAATTTATCCCTTAATAATTATGCCTTTTTCTTTATATTTTTATTTTTAAATAAGGATAGTAGACTTGTGGACTTATACAGAGTAATTTAATCTTTTAAGTGTTTAAGGTAAATCTAATTCACTCAAAAAAGATTTATTGTGAACTTTAATGTGCGCTGTACTAGGCGTGGTGGGTGGAGCATATGAAAACAAGTACACTATTCTGAAGGGAAATACACAGAATACCTATAAATTTAAAAAGTAATGTGTTATAAGCAGTTATCAAAGAAGAGAATTCTGGAGAGAATAGTGCTATTTTCATATTTTCAGAGGATTCAGGGGGAAATAGTGTCACTTTCATATTTTTGGAACAGGCTCATTTGGGAGTATTTGAACCTTGTTCTGAAGTTAGCAGAGGATTGAGGAGGTGGTGGACATTTTCAAGGCTACTATGAGAACACACATATAATCCCGAGTCACGTGTGAGAGGCCTAAGTTTATTTTGGCTGGATAAAATGAGAGATGCATCTGGAAAGATATTTGACTGAGAGTATGCAACTCCTAGACTGAAAGTTTTCACATTAGTTATCTTATATAAAAGTCATAAGACATATATTGGAAAGAAAAAAACACTCACACACAATGATTCAATCTGTGTTGTACGAAGGTTCTTTTGCATCTTAGTGTTAGATTCACTGAAAGAGTTTGAGGACTCAGAAAACAATATAGTGATGTTATGATAGCCTGACCATGATTGCTATATTTTAATAGAAATGGTTAGAATCAAGAAGGGAAATGCTGACTAATTCTGTGAAAACAGAGTACAGACAGGCATGGCGAGCAAAAGGAATTGATTATTTTAAAAAACTTTAGTCTTGAATGACCGGGATGATATAAACGCCTTAACAACTAACAGATGAGTAGAAAGATGTTTCAGAAAGGATGAGTTCAATTTTGGATATGCGTTTGAGACTTCTAAGTGGAGAGTGATTATACTTTTATAAAACCATCACTTTGAGGATAAGAAATTAGAGTTGCAGTTAGATTAGAGTGTTCATGAGCACCAGGTAGATTAAAGTCCTGAAGTTAAATAACATTGTCAAGGGGAAAAGTGCAAAGTAGCAAAGAAGATATAAGAGAACCATACCTTAGGGAAAACCAACTTTAAAGCATAAAAAAAAAAGAAAGAAAAATAAAGGTGTTTTAAATTTATAAATACATGAAGCTTTAAATTTTATATCATCTGTTGCTTTTAAATAGTAGTTTGAAAGTTAATATATTTTGGTAAGAAGTCAGTTGTTGAGAATAATGCTACCGTTGTATTAAGCTGAATTTCAAGACAATTATAGAAAACTATTAAATTGTACTTATCACAGTTTTCCCCAAAGAGCAAGATATTTTCATTACAAGTACAAATGTTACAATGTAGACATTGTAAGATATAGTTATTTGTTAATCAAAAATAATTGGTGGTTATAGAGTGACCTATATATAATAAATGCTCACAATATTTGTCAAATTAATTAACATATAAATAATTACAAGCAAGTATGAGAATTTATCCAAAACCCAAGTATCAAAATTAAACACAAAATGAGAAATATTAACATAATTTGTCACTCACAGGAATTATAATTATTACCACAAAATTAAATTTGCCCCAATATAATTTCTATTGAGAAATGTACAATAATAATATAGTTATTAATATAAAAATGTCTCTACCATTAAGGATTTGTTAAAAGATTATTAAGTCTCTGTTTTAGTAATAAAAGTTCAACTTTTAAGCACATGAAAAAATGAAAGTAGTTGATAATAGGTTTGTTTTTAGACTAAGGATTTACAAAGTCTTTCTTGAGCTCTGTAGTTGAAAATGCCATTTCATATTTAACATTTCTGATGGAAATCTTTTACAATATTTCTTCTTCCATGGACGCCCTCAGGTTATATTTCTTTTCTTGTCAAAATATATTTATTTTTATCATGAGCTTGTCATTCTATTGTATTAAAATGGAAGAAATGAATGGCTTAGAAATTCTAAAGTCTTTTGTAAATACAATGGTCTTACACACCTTGTAATTATCTTGTTGTTAAAATATTTTAAGGTAAATATTGATTCTAAAATACTGTGAAATGAGAAGAGTGAAAGAAAGAAAATCTAAATTTGAGGTAGTGATTGCTCTTGTGTTCAATGACAAGGCAGTTCATCCTGAATCTTGACACAGGTCAGGTTTACGAGCTGAGTTTACACAATCCATTTACCTGTCTCTTGACAAGGTTAGAATTGCCACTATTAGTGAGAATATTCCTTTGATAAACTGTGAATCCAGAAAATAAAATATTGTTTTTTGAATGGAAATAGCTGCTTGAAAGGGTGACCTTGAGAATCTGGGAGGGTCACAACTTTATCCCTGTGCACTGAACCCCGGGATGGTCTGTCTTTCAACAAACAGATAATTAGGAAGAAACATGCAGCAAAGAGAAAAGAGGAACAGCTTCACCAAAGAGCCCAGCCAACTGGTCTGGATAATAAAACATCTGCAAATATTGCCCATCTTGGCATCACTACGAAGAATAGATCATAGACCTGATGTTTGTAAATTTTGGTACATTTACATGGCATAACATAAAGCAAAAAAAAATAAAAAAAATAATTAACTAACTAACTAAATGACTAAAAATAAATATGAAAGTGTAAAAAACACCATAAAATATTTTGCAAAGAAGAGACATTTCAATTTAAAGACTTTCTGTGTTACACTTTTCAATATTACTTTCAAATTCAAATTGTAGATAAATATGGTTTTTAGAAAGACCAATATGTTGAGATTTTAAACTTATGCCGAATATTTTCTAATCTATACATCGTTTTGAAAAGTAAGATTTTCTAATTGTGGTGAAACTTCAAAGTTAACACATCCCCTTTCTACCTATGTGTATTGTAGGGTACTTTCTTTTCCTTTAAAATATTTTCAGGCTACATACCTCTCCCTAGACACAACTATATTCCACAATTATGCTGGTGGCTCACAGGTAATATAAATTTCTCCTTTTCTGACATTTTCACTAAGCAGTAGTCCTTTATATCTTTGATTTAACATGTACATAACAAATATGCATTGCCATTGCTTTGTTAAATATCTCTGTCTTGATTAGTTGTGAGGTCATACACCTAGTCTTATAAACATACATCATACGAAACCTCTCTTTACCTCACATTCTACCTATTAATAAACTGCATCGATTCAAACACAAAAGATTCTCTTTGTTGTATATCTCACCTCTCCAAGGTAATTTTGAATGCCTTAAATCAGGATCTCTTTGTTTCCTATTAAAGAAAATTGCTATAAAAATTGTCGAAGCACAGGTGGATAAATAAAGAAAAAATGGTAAACATTTCACAGACGTAATAAAATACATCAAAACATATTTGGCATAGAGATTAATTTAACTGTGTATACAAATTATGCAAACTAAAATACCTTGCATAGTTGCTTTGCATTTCTTAATTTAGAAAAAAATAAAATAAAAATATCAAGCTCTTATAGTAGTATTGATATATTCATGCACCTTTGGTGCATCATATACTGTTTTAATTTACTTGAAATTTTGTGCAGCAACAAATCTGAAGAGCCATAAAAATTCAGATCTTTTAATCTAGTGAGCTCTTCTCACTCTCAATAATATATTCTTAGGAACTCTTCAAGATACAGAGGGGTATAAATTCAAAGAGATACCATTTTTTATAAATGGGAAACAATAAAAGATAAATTAGAAACAAAATTTAATTTCCAAGAATAAAGGAGTAACATAATTTTTCTAGCTGTGCTTACAAATGAGATATATGAACCTTTATCTATAGAGATAGCATAGGGGAAAAAATTAAAAAACTTGTACTTTAAGTAGTGGTGAATTTAAGATGGTAAAGCCCAAGGTTAATTAAACTAATTAGACTTCTTTTAAATTCTGAAACATAATGCATAAAAATAACACACTTTTTTTTTTGCAAATTCTGCTTTTCTTTGTGTGAATACTTATATTTAAAAAATAATTACCAGTTAAATGCGTTTTCAATAAGCATAACGTTTACATATATTTTGATCATTCCTTACTAAAAGAGATTTCACATTAATAAACTTACAAAAAATGTTAAACTGATATTATTTAAATTTTTCTTACTATTTTAACTAACAATTAAATTTATAGAAAAACAAAGTTTTTCCTCTAGACTTGTAAAACACTTGAATGTATACGTTTCATAATAGAATAATGATTAAGATAGATACTAAAATATCTATATGATAAAGTAATAAGTCCTCACCTAATATTATGTAATAGTATGCAATACTTCAATGTCATTAGATTTTCTTAAAAATTAAGTGTTATATCACAGTCAATTAAGATAAAATTTTTGTTGAGAGGAAATATAGGATTAAAAAAAAACATTCCTGTTTGGATGTGGCTGATCATTTTGTTACACAATACTATTAAAAATAAGTATCTTTGACCAGTACTCTGAGTCAAATGACTTTGCTATCCACAAGTCCAGCTGCATAATTTTCAGACTCAGAGCAAAACGAAACTTCAGGGTTCCTTGTCCAAAAAAAATTATTAAAAATTTGAAAAAGGTAGAACCTGAAATTAATCATGGCCTCTTTTTTGTAAAGGTGCACAGGTCCCAGTTTTGTAAAGCTGTCCCTGGCTGTCCTATATATCTGTTGTATTTACTCACATATTATTATGTGTTTTACCGTTGATAACTAAGAGGTTGGTCCAGAAAAAAATATTTTTAAAAAAGATGGCTGAAAACATCTTAAGTTTTGTGAATTTAGTGACAGATATATAGACATCAGAAGTTTAGCATCAACTAAATAGGATAAATTCAAAGAAAACAGTGCTTAGAGATATAATAATAATAAGCAAAATCCAAATATAAAACAAACATAATAAAGAAATAGTTTAACCTTCTTCTACAAGGACCCTAAATGTATCACAGGAGGCCTGCCATGGGTACACACCCAGCTTCTTTGCAGTTCTGCTATGCTGATGTTTAAGACCCGGATATCATTTTCTCTCTATTCTTCCCTTCTACTGCTGGAACTGAGGAGTTCTTTAAATGTTTCCTTGGAGGACTTCTGGCTTTTAAATCATCCATAAAGTTGACAGAAACAATAATAATGATGATTAAAGGGCTCACATCGTTCAGCTTTATTCAAGGCTTTTAAAGTTCTCCATAAAAGTTAAGTCTAAAATTCTGAAATAACATCTGAACTGTATCTTCAAGTAGCTAGAGCTACTGAAAAACTCAATGTTTCGCATTCACCTCTTCTAATTAGTTGCAGTTCTCCACAGATGAGATTCTTTCTACTCTGAGGCCACAGCCCTCTAAAGTTGTCACTCCCTAATTTACACCAGCAACAGAGTTCTTTTCTCTCCATCTCACTTACTAGTGAGTGATCCAGAATGCCAACTTCGTAGTCAACTTCCTATATTTCGCCTAGAACGCATTCAGATGTTTCATCTGAAAGCAGGGAAGGAGAAAACGATTTGAATGTAGTTAATAAATTTGTAAAACCATCCCAAAAAGCACCATTTAAGGAACAGGAAGGAAAGGGGGAGAAAAGGCAAGCTCAGATTCCATTATTGCAGGCACTGCTGAAGGCCATGAGCAAGAAACTGTTCCTGCTGCTGGTTCATCATTACCCCTAAGATATCTAACAAACACAAACTGGAGTTTTTGACCTAATAGAACATTCTGGATCAGACATGACTTCCATCCCGTAGAGGTTTCTTTTTTGGCTGTGGATGAGACTGGTCAGTGATGCTGCACTAAGTCAGCTCTGAATCAGGAAGCGGGACTCAGGATGCAAACTTGAGATGTGAAGCTAGTACCACAGCTGAAACTGAAGTTAGATGTGGGCCAGAAAGCTGTGACATGAGTCACCAACAACTCACCTTTCTTCTTCTAAGGCTTTGTTTACCTTTCTAGCCTCCTGCTATCTCACTCCCATTCTAAGTCTTCCTGTGTGAATGTCTCCTGGCTTTTTTACTCTTACATTATTGGCTGTTTTGGTGCGAGGAGAGATAATTGCTGCTTTAATAGAGATACCAAAAAGTATGCATTATGGTGTGTTGTGAGAAAAGTCCTTCAAGCACTATATTCCATTTTTTAGCTATATTTCTGCACTGTTATAAAACAATATTATGTTCAAATAAAATTAATTATCAAAGATCATTAACTTGCAATCTAGATTCTGTTGTCTAAAAATACGTATATCAAATAACTCATTCAATTTGCTCACATTACCTCTCACAATCAAAATAAACAGAAAATAATTTCGAGCTTTTACCAGTATACTGATCTATTGGCACACATAATGCCATTTCATAGCAGTAAATGTAAATGCAAAATAAAGCCCAGCCAGATATATATGTGTTTTAAATGATCATTCTATTTTATGTAAATATATATTTTGTAAATATATGAATCTAAAATGGTTCAGGATGATAAGGTTTTATTTTTACTTAAAATTATTACATCTTAGTTTACTCTAAGAAAAACATTTTTGCAGAAATATAAAATATATTTTTATGAGTTATAAGGTAAAATTTATGGAAATGATTTGTAATATATACTGCCACTGTATATCGTGTTAATTTTTTTTTTTTTTACATTTTTTTAGAACAGAGGAAATGCCTCAGAGGAAAATGCCAAGCTTTCTCTCTTCAACTGACAAATACTTTTATGACAATAGTTATTAAATTTTAAAAAAACATCTATTTTGTTTCAAGCCCTATTAAATAGATAATTTTAATAGAATGTTTGCTGTTATTTTTGTTTCTAAAGGCCATAAAACTCAAATAATATGAAGAAAAACAGAAAAAGTGTGTTGCTAACAAAACCATGAATATTTTTATTGAACTGTCTTGTTAAATATCTTGGTCTTGACACACTGCTGGTTATGATGACAGGTTACGTGGAGTTATAGTGCATGCTCACTTGGCTGGTATTACTTATCATCAGAATATTAAAAATTCAAGCGAACTAAATATTGTATGGAAAAGAGTATAGTAAGAATTGCATTACAATTTTAAAAATATATTAGTGGTATTAATGGAAATACATATCAGATTATCTCATTTTGCTAAGAATTTAAAATACTAAAAATAACATCAGAAGCAAAAGTGTCTGTTGGAATCCCTCAGCTTACCTTACCTATTGGTGCATATGGATTCCCCAGGTAGTAAGCTGTAAGATGGAGAATAGCACACAGGAGTTTATTAGGAAAAAAAGAATTGGGTAGTGGAGGAATTAAGACTGTGATGTTGAGTCAACAAAAACCTCAGCCAGTTTCAAGTGCATAGCCATTTAGAGAAACTCTTAACTGAGGATGGTGGTCTTTGCTTCCTCATCGAAAGTAGCCAATGGTCCTTTGCCTCCTCTTCGAAAGTAGCCATTGCTTGTGGCCTTCCTCAGAGGACCATTTAACCTAAGGGATATGTCATACCTAAGCAACAGTGTTTTTTTTTGGCGAGGCAAACCCAGGAGAGATCTGACAACTGAGCACTGTCCTTTGGCTGTGCTCCAAAGAACTGAAAGAGGATGAATGTCAGTATTTTACTCCTGAAGGGAGACCTGTATAATATATCACACAAAATAAAGGAAAAATAAAACAATATTGAATCCTAGGGGGAATTTCCACTTCTTGCCAAACTTGGAATAGAACTTATATGAATTCCAGAATTCCTGTGCGCCGATCTTCCATAAGAAACATGAGACAGGAAGGTTAGTGGGACGAATTGCATCCTCTGCTACTGCAGCTGGTCCCTGGACTAGAACTGGTAGGCACCATCTCTTATTATCTCTCTCACTATTATCCATTCTAGGTTTGCTGTCAAACTCAAACAGCAATTCTGTTAGTATCAGTGGTTTTCCTGGTGGTGTGATCCAGACTTGCGTTCATCAGGGGAGGAATATAATCTCTGCAGTTTGTCCAGCTGGTCCTGGTCTTTTTGGATAATGTTAAGACAGAAGGGAGAAGAAACAACGTAGCCCTGGGCAAGATTGTAAATGAACACTGAGGTCTCTTCCAAGTAAGCACAAACTGTTTCAGATCCTCTTCTGTGATAGAAATGGAAAAGAACCAATTTACCAGATCAATGGCTGCATACCATGTTCCAGAGTCCATGTTAATTTTCTGTAGCAAATATATCACATTTGGCAGAGCAGCTGCAATTGGGTTATTACCTGATTGAGTCTGCAGTTATCCACTGTCATCCTCCAGGTTTCATTTGATTTTTTTCTTCAGCCAGATGGGTAAATTAAGTGGAGATGTGATAAGTCTCTAGATCCTTTAGATCTTTGAGTTGTACTAATTTCTACCATTTCCCCCTGGGATTCAATATTGTTCGTTTGTTTTTTCTTTATTTTGTGAGCTGGGGGCTAGTATATTTTTAATATCTATATTTATTTATTTTTGTTCTAAAAGCAAACATGAGGTTTCCGAATTAGAGATCAAACTGATTATAGCAATAACAGCATTGATTTCCTGCGCTCTAAACCCCCGGGGGTGATACAATGAGGACAGATGTTACCTGCACGATTATAGGAGATGAGCCCTAAAATTATGTATCTGGGAGTTTATACAAAAGTCCTTTACTCCACCCCTTGCTCCATTCTCCAAACCCTTTCACCCTAGAGAAAGGAAGAAAATTTGTAATGTCAACATATCTTCTTAGAAAAGAAGGGGCTGGGAGTAACGACATACCTAAAATGTAATAATAGCTTTAGAAGGCGAAGAAAAAATAACTATGGGGAAATTGGCTCATTCTTTGTTTCTATACCCTGCAAGTCAAGGCTCAAACAGAAGATTCTTTCAGATACCAAGTCTATTACCATTATATAGTTGGAGAACTAGAGAGATAGCTACCTGCTGGCTCTGCAGACCCAGTGAAACCATGTGAGTCTAACCCATACCATATGCTCATATATCCATGTCTCAGATGCCCCCACTCTAACAGGGCCTCATCAAAATATTCTGCTGGGCTGCGAATCAGTCAACTTGAAACTTGTGTCCCAAAGTCCTCAAAATATATGCCTTGGTCCTTATTATATATTTACTGGAGCCCATGGCTGCAGACTCTTTGAAAAAAAAAAATGGTGGAACCAGCACGCACAGGTGTCATAGTACAGTTTTCCTCCTTGGGACACAGACTGTTCCTAGGTCAATGTGTTTCATATCGAGGTATTAGCTCAAACTTGGAAGTTAGGTAAGGAATCATGACACTCTATGAGACAATGACTCTCAGTCATCGGATTATCTATCTTTGATTATATAAAGTGAGTATCGTCCTTGATCTGCTTTGCCCATTGGGATACCATGTTCTAGTCAACATTTCCATAACATCCCTGGGCCAGTCTCTCATACTGTCAGTTCCAACTTACCACTTATTATAATAATTTTGTTTACTTGGCTTCTGATGAGTACGTATTGACAGCAATTGGAAGGTACCAGCTACTAAGAGAAAGAAGTGTAACTCTTCTGTAGGCCCACAGATTTAGCAAGTGCATCATTGCGGGCAGATCCACCCAAAAATTCCCATCCTCTGTGTTAGGGCCTCATTCCTTCTCAACTAGGGTTTTGATCTTGGCTTAGCAAATATCTATAGCTTGAAAGAATAACTTTATATGGATCTCTGCTACTTTATTTATTAAGCCCTCATACTTCCGTTTTCCCTTCTGGTCGAGAGCATTTTTTTCTGTGCTAACAAGAAATCCTCCTGCCTTTCATGTTTAAAACTTGATTGCTAATCAATCACTTTCATCTATGTCTTCATTTTTCAAAGTATAAATTGAGCTTAGTGACAGCAACTAACTCTGTTCCAAAGTCCTCATGGGTATTAATTCTTTGTTTTCTTCTTCAAATCTTCTCAAAAGCATCACATTTTGTACCTGCTAGTAACTCTCTTCTAATGAAATATCATACCAGTTTGCCACCAAGAAAAGAGTTGAAAATTTCACTGCTACCTAAAGCCAGGAGCTATCCTTGCTTTGACTGCCATGAATGATGGTGATGTCCTTGCCAGTTAAATAGAAGTTGATCTAAAATTTTGTTCCAGTGGCTGCTTCCTGAAACCAATAACTGATATTAGGTGTCACATGTTGATTTTTCCAGGTAACCTATTCTGAAAATCTCTTTAAAGCAGGCTCTGAGGTGGAAATGAACACACAGGAAGTGTATTAAGAAATGTTCCTGGTATTCTCATTTAGTGAAGGGGAGATTATGAAGCAACACTGGGCATATAAATAACAAGAAATTGTGATGTGGTTTCAATGAAGTTCCAACGTGGCCCCACAGGAAGTTCTAGATTGAAATTATTATGAGTTGTAGCAAAGGGATGAGGCACCCACACCCTTGCATCAGCTACCCAATGGCTTTGAGCTCTTGTTACAGGAGGGTCTGATGTGTTAGTTGCATGACACCTACTGCACTACATCAACCCTTAGAGTGAAATGGCAAATGTTCCAGCTCTACCTTCTAAAAAGACACTCACATACAGCCTGTGCCCAACCTTAGCCCGTAATCACGCAGAGAAGAAATTCTAAGAAATTTTGTTTTATGTTGCTAATTTCACACAGTACAAAAAAAACACATACACACACATACACACACACACACACACACATTTACCTTTGTCAACTTAATGTCCACATACACTTCTTTTAAGCTTATTTAACTTTTAAAAACATCAAGAGTAGAACCATGTTTTTATTTAACATGATGGAAGTATCTTTCATAAAATCTAAAATACACTAATTCTCTCTCTAAAATATCACTCCCTCTCTGAAACATCACTCTATGAATTTTTGAGTCACGGTTATTATTCTCCTAGCTGTGTCATAACCACCTTTGTATATTCTGTAATTTAAATACTGAGGTATAAATTTAAGTACTCTTGACTCATACATATTATATGAGAGGGCATGAGAATGACAGAGGGGAAAAGAGAAAATAACTGTTTGACATATGAACATATATATCTATTTCAAAAAAGAAATATTTTATTATGGCCTATGCTTCAGCCTCTGGTTACATGGTCATAGCTGTTATTTATAACATCTTCTACTACTCCTTCCTTAACTGCCAGCAAGAACTTAGGATGGCAATGATTCATTATTTTGTGTAATGATCTCTCTGGTGATTGCTATTGTTTTTGTTTTTGTTTTTAAATGGCTGGGCCTTAAACTATGCTTCCTATATTAGATTTTAATATAAAAGTTACATTTTTTGGATGTTTGTCAAAACTCACCTCAATACCAGATAAGGTAAGCATATTTAGCACTCAGTAAACACTAAACCTAATCTCTACAACCTAACTGAATTGTAAAAAAAAAAAAAAAAAGAATAATTAAATAGAGTTGTAATTTAGCAAAACTGGGTGCAAAAATATCTGAATATTAAAATCAAATTATTATATAAAATATATATTCTCTTACATGTAGAATTATATATGAAAAGATTTGTCACTAAATTGTTGCCAATATTTCTATCATAGGTCATGCAATTACAGGTTTTTTGTTTTTACTTTGCTTTTGTATGTATCCTATCTTTCCAACAGTTAATACTTTTATTCTATTAATTTCAATATCATGTAAATTGTAAATTAATCTCTAAATCTTTAATTATTTTTTACAATTGATTTGAAAGATAAATTAAGTGTTAAGCTATGTTTGACATATTTCTTAAACAAGAGCACAGATAAGAAACAAACTTATGATTATTTTTATGTCCATTTAAATATTTATAAAACGAATCACATTCAAATCCCATAAAATCAATGTTCATATTGAAAAAGTGTATAATGGAAGATCAGACAGAATATTAAATTTTTATCTTATTGTTGAGAAATGAACATAATTCACTTCTATAAAAATCCTAACTAAGGTTCTATATATTTTTTCTCCCTTTATCTTATAATGGTAGGTGATATATATATTGAAGAAGATAAAAGGGTGATGGATATTTTATCCTTATCTTCGACTACAATATTAATATTCAAATCAAGTATAATTAATGCATTATTATAAATCTAAATATTTTAATGAAAAGAATTACAGTTTCATTGTAAATATATATTACTTGTCCGAGTATAAAATCCTCATTATTTGCCAACTTCAATACTTCAAAGAAAAAATAAAATTATTACAAAATGGGTAATTATGCGTATCATCACCACAGGTCACTTTCTTTATGATAACAATTTGAAGGAAGGATAATAATTTGACGGATTTTCTTCATTTAATAGTATGAGTGAAAAGAAACACCTCATTCACACAACTTTCACTTTATATAGAGTATATTTAAGACTTTCTCGGTAGTGACATTTGATGATTATAATAGTTTCTTATTATCTCTTAAGCATGTTAAATTACTTTTGATAAATTAAAATTAGGCATTTTTGATTAATTCTTTCTTTCCTGGAAACATATATCATTCTCCATTCAGGATTAAATTAGACTTTCAGAGTTTAATTAATACATTTTAAATGCACATAATTCCAGCAACATAGTATGAAAATTACATACATATATAAGAAAGAGTAGATTTCTCTGGCCTTTGGAATTTGAATAACTTAGTTGAGTAAGCACCATTTATTATTTGTGATACAATTACATGATCTATCTACCACTTAGAAAATCAAACATAATTATCATACTAACTACAGTGTGGTGCCATATCTATTAAACCAAATGCTTTATTACAGACACCCAAAATGTTATGTTATTGAATTATAAATATTCATCTGTAACAGATTATTTGAAAAATTAAGAATGTTAATCTAAATGTCAGAACCGGTAGTGCTCTGATGAGTGGCGTGTTTCTACTAATAAAAAGTTTGGTAGAGTTATACGGGACAACTAATAGATTTTGTATAAGAATATGAAACTCATGTTTTTAACTTTATTCAGAGGGAGTAGAGAAATGTTAATAGTATTTTAGAAACACAATAATTGGCTCTATTTTTAAATTCTAACCCTTTCCGGATGATGGAAAAATTATATAATCATGAGAAAAAAAATTAAACTTGCTAAACTTAAAATATTTAGAGTAAGTTGTCTTCTAAAATTAGTGTATTATGTAAGTAGGTAAAGTCTATATATGTTAATGGAGAGTCAGAGAGGAGAAAATAAGGAGAAAATATCACTAAAAGATTTGAAGTTATATAATGCACAGCCTATTATTAAAAGGCATTCATTTAATAAAATAATTTTTCATTGAGGGCTTTTATGGGTCAGACAAAGAAGACTTAAAGAAGCAAACAAAATAGATAAGATCATTCCTCCTTGTCCTTTGTTACATGGTCTGGTTTGGAAATCAAATGAGAAGAAAAATAAGCACAATGATTTCAAAAAGAATAATGCCTGTAGATTTTTTTTTTTAAATAGTGCTATTGTTGTGATTTATGTTGGGAGAAGGAAGGAAAAGACACCATTATCTAACAACTTCATCAGGTTTCCATGCATTCAATTATTTAAAAATTTAAATCTGATACAAAAAAAAAAAAAAACTAGACAGGAATAAGGGAAGGAATGCTATTAGGATTAGAATAATTAGTTCATTTACCTTAACATATTATATTATTAATCTATGTTAGTTTCTTTATTCTAACCCCATTCCTGGACTCTGTTCTTTGAGGACAGGTTCTAATTCTTTTTCATATGTTCACAGTCTTAATTTACAAGGTATCCAAACCAAGGATGCCCTAAATACACATTTGTTGAGGAGGCATAAGAATTAATAAATGCCTTATTGTTTTCAGGTATAAGAAATTTTGTGGATTTAGCTATTCTATTCTTTGAGAGGCCCTGATTACTAATTAAAATGTAATTATCCTGAAACAAGATGCCTTAATAATAAAATTCTATTTCAGCATTTGTCTATTTTATTCCATAAGTTATAGACTATATATGTGCCCAGTCATATGTAAACATAAAATTCCGTCAAATGATACATAAGAATGATATTTAGTAGTAGATACCTGGGAAGGTGTACTCCTCAGTACACACCATTTAAGGTGATCTCATGAACTGAGACAACCAATTATTTTTCTTTCTGTTGCAATCCAGCTACCTCAAAAAAAAGACCTGTATCTTGTCACAGTTAAGAGAAGTGGAAGGATGCTATTATGATCTGACTTTTTGTGTTTCCCCAAAATGCACGTTAAGACCCTCCTCTTTGATGTGATGATATTAGGAGGTGGGACCTTTGGTAAATAATCGGGATTAATGAGACCCTGAGGGTGGAGCCCTCATGATTGGCATTAGTGCCTTTATAAGAGTCACAGGGAATCTTGCTTCTTCTCTACGCTCTATGCCACGTGAGGATAGAAGAAGAAGACAGCCATCTGTGAATACAAAAAAGTGTCCTCACCAGAACCCGACCCTGTTGGCACCATGATCTCAGACAACCAGTGTCCAGAATTGTGAGAAATAAATTTCTGTGTTTATAAGCCACCTAGTTTATCATACTTTGCTATAGCAACTTGAAATAAGATGCATTACGAACTGAAATATATGCTCTTTTGGTCCTTGCTAATGGTCTCTGGAAGAGCAACACTAATAAGAAATAAAATTTCAATTACTTTCCATATTGTGAAATCATAACACTAATATAAATATTAATTTTATGACTTTAAGACAAAATTACACAAAGTAATTGTGTATTCATTTATATTCTCATTTGTGGCACTGTATTGTTATCGTTAGATTGAATTAGGAACAATTTATAAATAAAATACGGCTCTGTATTCCTATAACACATTCCTCTTCTACTCAATTAACCTCATAGCCCAACTGTTCTTTATGCTATAAGTTAATGAGGATTTCTTACTAATTACACACTTATTGCTGACTCACTCAGCTTCTAAATTTTCTCATGGTCAAAACCATTTGCAAATACACACACACACACGCACACATATACACATACATATATACACACATACACATATGTGTATATATACACACATATATTTAAATTTAAAATCTGTACATGTATACTTTATATCTTTAAATGTATATTTCTGCTCACATTATCATCATCATCATCATCATCATCATCATCATTAATTTTGGCATTTTTCCTTTCTGTCATGCTTAACTTATTAAAAGAGAATTTTCTCAACGATATTAAGAAAATATTAATATATTAGATTCTTATTTATCAGGAACTATGAACTATTTTAAAAATCCATAGACCACTTACGTTGATAATAGTGTGGAGAAGGAGGCTTTCTAGGTCTTTTAGGACATTTACATGCCATTCAGTTCTAACCTGGTCACCAATAAGTGTTTCCTGAATACCTGTGTGAACCATACGAGGCATCCAATTATCCCAGTTGCTTCTCAGGAGGTCTGATGTGTCCCAAATAGAGAGACACTGTTTTATCTAAAGAAATGTACGGTACCGTATCCTAAGTGGCTTGGTGGTGATTTCTATCCACGGGGTTTCCTCATCTTTGGGATAGAAGCTCCTTCTGCAGCTTCCCACATGCAGTGCTATAGGTATCACTTTTTTCTCTCTCTCTCAAGTTCCTGTCATCACCTATGCTCTTTCCTTTACTTTTTCTAGCTCACATCTTATTAAGTCTTTGGAAGAAAAAAATGAAGTCCTTAAATCACAACTGTTTTTTATCCTTTACACTGGAGTGATTGTTTGTATATTAGTAAAGGCTAGATTCAAATTCAGGGATATGGAAAAATGAAAATAAATGGTTCTTAAAATGATTAAAACTTGGAGTCATATGAAAGAGAAATAAATAAGAATTACAAGGGGACCACAGTATTTATCAACCCATTAAATGCACACTAAACCTGTGAAAATGTTTGCTTTTCATTACTGAGATCTCAAATGTTGGGGCTTGCCTTCTTTTCTGTTCAAGCTGAACTGACGACACTCTCCTGGCTACATCTTTCCCAGAAAATGTCTCTCTACTTAATATACACATTTAGCATCCCCTCAGGGGAATTTACACTCCTTAACGTCCCAAAGAGCCTCAGCCACAGGATTCACTGAGCATCTTTTTTCCTGACCTCACCATTCAGTTGTCTAGTGGTCTTTGCTGATCCTACTTCCCTTGATCAGCAGTCAGTCATTTTTATTTTTTATTTTTCAGCTTTTCAAGTTTCCATAGATCAAAAAATAATTCCTGCCTACTACTATATCTTTAGATCTCATATCTATAAATTACTCATGTTTCTTTAATCCTCAGAAAATTATTTTTGGTTCTCTTTTCTTGCTTGTGGAGGGGGGGGTGGCTACAGAGATGGAAATGATACACATATTTAATAGGGTTGGATCTACTCTGACATTGAATTATGAAGCTAAGGAGATCTTGAAATTGCTCTTCTGTGTACTTTTAATTGCTTTCATCCTCCTCCTCTTGGAGATTTACTTTTTACTATAAAAAAGGGTTCACTAACATCCTACACATCTTTGAGATGACACTCCGCAGGAAGCCCCATATTCTCTGTTGTTATAGAATGCTTTCTTACCTATTATATTTTACAGCTCAGATATAGTTAATTTGTTAGATTCAAAACTATGCTTTTTTATATTTTCTCTGGATGATTTCTATAATCTTAATCTTTATCTTATAGATAAGAGATGACATCTATAATTCTCTATTTCAAATTTTATGTATCTTACAAATTATCCCAAGCAACAATCAAGAAAAAAGATCAAGTCTAATCTTCCAGAAATCTGTGTTAGACTGATCTTTATATTGAATTACCTTGGTAACCTTTAATATGTTAAGAGAAAGTGAGAAGTTTTCTGATAACAGAAAATCACTGTTTTCGTTCTGTGTTCTCAGTTTTAATGGATTTTTCTCAAAAAGCATGAATACATAACACATATTTTAGTCATATTTTCAACACATGTATCATCTAAATCGATGCCTCCTGCACACACTGACTTTATTTTCAAAAATCAAACCTAGATCATAGATATTTATATCTATATATATATACTGCTATGTGAATATGCTCTGTGAGATTTTCACCGTATATACTATTCATAATAAACTTTAGCCAGGGCTATTACTAAGATGACGTTTTCTTATTCTTGTATATTTTTAATTCCAAGGCCATATCCTTTAGGGCATTTTTTTTTAACAATTCTTAAAAAATCTAAACTTCAATATTTTGATCTCCAATTAACTTAATGATTCTATAATCATTACATGTACTAAGAAAAAGTTTCTATATTCTTAAATCAAGGTAGAGTGTTTTCTATTATAACATTGAAAAAATATTGAATTTAGAGAGTTGGAGTTTTCAAAGATAAGACAATTATGGGGTATTTTTAAAAAATTTTTCAGAATAAATATAAAATCATATACAATATAGATAGGACAAATAATTCACATGTATGTGATAGTCATACACATGTAAGAATATGGATGTGTACATATATATTACTTTTTTCCAATGTATCTGACAAATAATAACATGCAATAAAAGTACTGGCCACTATGTTCTAAATATTCTACTTGTTATCAGAATGTAGGTTTCACTAACCTAGGTTTTCTTTTTTCTGCAAAGACAGAACAAAAGTATTTTAAAGGATCAAATTATAATTAAACATGAAAAGATTTTCTTGGACCAGAAATTCTCATACAACAGTCATCATATGAAATCTGACACGTCCATTAGGTATTTAATATTGATATTTTACTTTCCATTTCTTCTTTTAGATTTTGAAATAACACTGCATCAAAATATCGTCAGCCTTATATACCCAGAGTGATCACATGCTAGAAACCTAAAGCATAGTTTATTCTAAAAGTTTCTGTGTTCACTTCTAAGACATGTTGAATTGCTGTTCAGAGAGATTTTTATTAGAAACAGGGACGAGATATCAAACTTTCAGGGAAATAGTCAATAAAATCTTTAGCTTTTCTCACACGTGAAAAATTTGTCTGCATCCTGAAACCCTATCTCATTTTCCCCTCGCTGTTTCTCTCTCTTTTTTTAATTGAACAGCTTTTTCTTTGAG